>JAULBS010018501.1:0-25127 GCA_032355785.1 Symmetromphalus regularis
CTGGTTTATTTTATTTTTTAATGACTCCACAGAGATAGCGGATGAACTGAAAGTTTCGTATTTGTGACTTATTTGTTTGACCACCATGTTGTTTTTAAATTAATCAGCGGTTGAAGGCGATATCATTAGATAATGTGGGATTTACTGTGAAAAGGGATGTAATAAGCATGTAAGTTGGCAATTTTATTATATATCTACATATTTCTTGTAATGTTTTGTTCGGAAACTGAAGCGTTTGTTGCCAGAAATTTGCACCAGTACATAATATGGGTCAGGAGCTGAACTTAATGCAATAATCAATAATCAAAGCATTAAGTTCCTGAACTACACTGACTACAGTTGTCAGTTAAACTTACAGTAGGTCTACTTAACTGTGACACCATAAAAGGACTTTAATAATTATGTAAAATTACAAATCTTCCAAAATATACAGTATGTACACAATGTTCAATATAAAAAAAATACTTTATTTTATAATGTTTCATAGAAAACAAGCACCAACAATTGTTTAAGTTCATAAAATAATTTATATTCCGAATATATTTTTTTTCTATAAATATATAGTAAACTTCAGCCTTTAGTTTAATTTCCAAAACAATTTATATTCCGAATGGTTTTTTCTATAAATATACAGTAAACTTCACCCTTTTTTTAAATTTCCAAAACACTTTATATTCCGAATGTTTTTTCTATAAATATACAGTAAAATTCACCCTTTAGTTTAATTTCCCAAACAATTTATATTCAGAATGGTTTTTTCTAAAAATATATAGTGAACTTCACCCTTTAATTTCCAAAACACTTTATATTCAGAATATGTTTTCTAAAGATATATAGTAAAATTCATCCTTTAGTTTAATTTCCAAAACATTTTATATTCAGAATGTTTTTTCTAAAGATGTATAGTAAAATTCATCCTTTAGTTTAATTTCCAAAACACTTTATATTCAGAATATGTTTTCTAAAGATATATAGTAAAATTCACTCTTTAGTTTAATTTCCAAAATATTTTTCCTTTTTGTCCTGAGACCTACAGAAGAAAAGCTGTGATAATAAGATGGAGTGGGATGTAGCTCAAACGGTTTCGTGTCTGCCTGTAAAGCTGTTGGTTGTTGGATCGATCCTTCTCATGGATCCATTAGCAGTTTAGGTTATTTTCCGTTCCAACAAGTGGTCCACAACTGGATCATCAAAGGCTGTGGTATGTGCTGTCCTGTCTGTGGGACAGTGCATATAAAGAAAACCTTGCTCCTTTTCGGAAAGATTAGAATATGTGGCGGCAGCGTGTTTCCTCTAATTCAGTATGTCAGAATAATCATATGATTGACGTCCAATAGCTGATGATAAGATAAAAATCAATGTGCTCTAGAAGCGTCGTTAAATAAAACAAACTTTACTTTACTTTGTACATGTATGTAATGCTCTGCCTGTCAAAAAACTATTTTTGGAGGAATGCAACTATGTGACTGCCCCTTTAACAAATAAATCTATGCAGTCTGTATTTGAATAATTTAATTTTCATTTCATGCTATATTATATTCATTATTTGTACATGCATATGATTTTTCTTCTTGTAAAAGTGTCTGCACAGCTTGTTTAAAATCATCAATCACTACAGTGATATCTTCTCGACTTGTTTCTCGGCCCACAGACAGTCTTATGGCATTTTCTGCAATCTCTCGTGGAACTCCAACTGCGAGAAGTATGGGTGATGGTCTGAAATAATTTGTAATAATACAACATTTATATCTTTGAGTTTCTAATTAAAAAAAACCAAACTGTTCTGTAAAAGTGAATTTGATAATCTCGTATAAATGCGACTGCGTAAATGTATTTATTTAAAGACGCCTAAAGAGCTCATTGATTTTTATCTTATCATTGGCTACTGGACGTCAATCATATGGTCATTCTGCCACTTGTTTTAGAAGAAATCCACTGCTGCCACATGGGCTACTCTTTCCAATAAGCAGCAAGGGATCTTTTCATATGCACTGTCTCACAGACAAGACTGAACATACTACGGCCTTTGATGAACCAGTTGTGGACCACTGGTTGGAACAGAAAAAAGCCCTAATTGCAAATTAGTCCTCCAACTGCAAGAACTATGGGTGATGATGTGCATTGATATTAGACGTCGAATAGCCGATGATAAGTTAAAAATCAATGTGCTCTAGAGGCATCGTTAAATAAAACAAATTTACTTTTAGAATTGATATTAGAGAATGTATGTATTAATATAAAATATTACCAGGTTTATTAATTTATTCCCATCAAAATAAAACTACAGCACTAGAGAAATGGCAAGGAAAACAGTACAAGATTGCCCAACAGGCTAAGCCTATAAGGCCGCACCCAACATTTTACAAATGATACATAATAACATATATTATAACTAAACATTAAGAGAAAAGATATAAAGCTGGTTATGTTAGCTGTTTTGGTTTAAATGTAATTTATTCATGTTAAGAGGAAACAGTACAGACCTGGCTAACAGGCTAAGCCTATAAAAAGGCCGCACCCAACATTTTATAAACAATAAATATTTAAATATATAACAAAAAGTAGAGAACATACCGGTATGTCGCTAGTTATGTTAGCTGTTTTGGTTTAAATATAATTTATTCATGTTAAAAGGAAACAGTACAGGACTGACTAACAGGCTAAGCCTATAAAAAGGCTGCACCCAACATTTTATAATCAATAAATATTTACATATATAACTAAAAATAGAGAATATGTCGCTAGTTACGTTGGCTGATTTGGTTTAAATATAATTTATTCATGTTAAAAGAAAACGGTACGGAATTGGCCAAGAGGCTTTGGTTATAATAAGGCCACACTAACATTTTACAAACAATGTACATTATATAACTAAAAGTAATAGAGAAGATATATAGCTAGTTAGGTGTTTTGGTTTAAATATAATTTATTCGTGTTAAAAGAAAACAGTACGGAATTGGCCAACAGGCTTTGGTTATAATAAGGCAACACTAACATTTTACAAATAACATTATACAACTAAAAGTAAAGAGAAGATATATAGCTAGTTAGGTGTTTTGGTTTAAATATAATTTATTCACGTTAAAAGAAAACTTAAGAAATGGCCATTAGGTTGAGCCTGTAAAAAGGATGCACCCAACATTTTACAAACAATAAATATTTGGATATATAACTAAAAATAGACTAGATATATAGCTAGTTATACAGGCCCCCATACACAGGATTTTCTTTAGGGGGTGCATTTGTGAAGGCCCGAATGTTTTATTTTAGTTTTTAACGTTATTCTAGTAAATTAGCGTCACTCCAAATTTGCATTTACAGACCTAGACAGATTTAGAGGGGTGCGTGTGCACCCGTTGCACCCCCACCCCCCTGCATTACCTGTTTTGACTATGACATGCTGCGCCAATGCTTGCTTGAATGTGTTTAGTCTTTGATAAAACCACGTGACCTGCAAAAGAAATATTTCACTTACAATATGACCCACTTGATTTATATTAAAATTATCTGAAATCTTGTTTAACTCAGGGCTTGAAATAAAGGTTTTTGATCCTGGATCTGTAAACAGCGAGTCTCGGTGATCTAGTGGTAGGACATCGGACTCTCAAGCTGAAGACAGTGGTTCAAACTCCGCCGGAGGCTGGCTGACACTTGACAACGATTCAAAATTTCTAAATGTTTGACATTCAATAGATTTAATAAATAAATGTGCTCAAGTGGTGTCGTTAAACAAAACAAATAAAAATAAGAGCTATAAACTGCTTCAGTACCACTAATATTTAATGTTTCTCAGAAGTTGTTTAAAACTTGTCTGAAGCTATGTTCCAACCAGTTGTCCACAATTGGTTCATCAAAGGCCTTGGTATGTGCTGTCCTGTCTGTGGGAAAGTGCATATAAAAGACCCATTGCTGCTTATTGAAAAGTGTAGCCTATGTGGCAGTAGCGGGTTTCAGGCAAAGAGATATGTCAGAATGACCATATGTATGACGTCCAATAACCGATGATAAGATAAAAATCAATGTACTTTAGAGGCATCATTAAATAAAACAAACTTTACTTTACTTTAGAATGACAATATGATTGACGTCCAATAACCATTGATAAGATAAAAAGTCAATGTACTCTAGAGGCGTCATTAAATAAAACAAACTTTACTGTCTGAAGCTATGAGTAATTTTAAAGTATGATTTAAAATATGGCAGCCTTCAACTATTCAAAACTTTCTCAGAAGCTGCTATTTGCCTAACTGACCTACTGAGCTCAGTAATATGATCTAATTTAAGCACCCATCTGTTTTAATAGACCCCCTTTATAATCTCCAAATTATCCAATATCTAGTCCAATTTAACCTCTTTTAAACAGGCACTTGTATTAATAAGAGACCACATTTTACTTCTAATTCTTGACCTTTTGCCATTTGTACCAAAGTTTTCTTAGGCAAAACTGTTAAAAAAACATTCGACAAAAGTGGGGAGGGTCCTGACTTGGCCCCCCCATGGATCCGCTAGTGCAAATAGCAAAATAAATGTTATCCAATGTAATTAAGTAATGGAGAATGTACGAGGAAGTGTGGATTCGTGAAAAATAATTATTATTCATGGATCCACAATTTCGAATGCATTCTCCTACTTAATCCACCACTCGCTAAATATAATGTTCGGTACAAATATATTTTTATTATGTATGGTATGTCACTTCCGCTTTGGTTAAAACTCTTATGAATTTTGAGAAAATAATAAATCAAATACGACATAACCCAGTCAGGTCTCAACAACAGAATTGCACATGCAATGTAATAGACATATTTAACTGTTGATGATTACGCTGCTTTTTATACCTAAAATGTTCATTCACCTTTAACAAATCGATTGGTCAAGATGGATAAATAGTTGGTTCGAGCTGGTAGGTTGTGTCAATCCAGAGGCTGTGGGTTCAAACCCAGGTAAGTGAAATACTTATGTTTAAATTGTAATGTTGTGGTATGGTGTCTGTGTGTGTACAGTGTGAATGAATGATGTAATAGGTGTGTGAGATTAACTGAACTTAGAAGATAGTGTCTGAAAAAAAAGAAGTTTTTTTCTTTATTCTTCTTTAGATTGATGAATATATCTCACAACATAATTTATTAATATCCTTGACTGAGGAAAATGCAGAACTCTCTCCTCGCCATAGCATTCAGCACTTGCTGCACGTGCATTCTCTGCGTTTATTGGTCTCCCAAGTGTAGATTTGTGAAAAATAGTGTGACGTCAATACAGTGGATTAAGAATGAATAACACAATTTTCTTACTCCCATCCCATCTGAAATATGAAAAAAATCATTTTTGTCAGAAAGATGAGTCTACTGATTGGCAGACACACAATTAAAATGCCAGTTGTTATTTTTTTTTATTGCATTAATAATTCAATTTTGACATACTGTATTTGAGAAAAATATCTACAATAACTATGGATCTGCAAAGTTCTACTTTCAGGTAAATTTGACCGTTTCTGTAAGAAAAAGTTCATTAAAAGATAACCTCATTCCAAAAAGTGGAATAGAAAAGTGAAAGAATTTAGTTTTCTTTCTTTTTTGGGGCTCTATTCCAAAATCATGGATCCAACTTTATGAAAAACTCCCACATAATTTGTCAATTTTATTGCTTATAGAATGAGCCATGGGTAACATTGTTCAGATGGATATATCCTTGTTGGCTATTTTAGAGAATGGTAGACAGTGTAATATTATCCATAAGAAACCTAACCACTGCTGATATCAGTGACATTATGAGGTATCAGCACTTATAGCTGAAAAGCTATTTTGAATGACTTCCAAGACAGTATACATGTACATTCATAAGTTTGAAAGAAGCCATTTTTGTGGAGCAGGTGTAAGTTGGTGAAACATTTTATGGACTTCTCTCAAAAAGCAATATACAACGATCATTTTATTAGCATGCAGGTTATGTGGGGATGTTCTTGCATAGTCTGTTTTTCACTGGTGCAAACTTTTTCAATGCTTTAAAAGTCTCTTAAAACACTAATAGCCATTTATAAGTGAAAGCATTTGTTGGAGCTTTTTGGTTTAGATGAAAAAATTTAGTTGACCCGAGTGCCACTTAGCACCATTACAAGTTTCCTGTAGCTGAACCACACAGCTCTGATCATGCACACATCAATGTGCTCTTGAATAGACCACTACGGTATTGAAATTTCAAGTTTGGTATCGGTATTGTTGGGGTGATTTACCTTGGTATGGGTACGGTATTCAGTATTGACATAGCACTGACAACTATACCCGTATCAAACAGTATTTTATGCAGTGCTCAGACTGTCAGTCACCAAAATCGCCAATTGTGACAAAAATACAAAAGTGGCAATAAAATAATGAATGTGGCAAAAATGTGTGGCAATTTTGTAAAACTTTTTTTAACGGTAACGTTCTTGTCACATTTTAAAACTCAATCAAATACTGCAAGCATGTAAGCAATAACCAAAACTAATAACTGTGTTAAAGTCTGTACTCCAATCACAGGTTTTATAAACACTTAATCCCACATCAGACAATTGTACATAAAGCATATTGTCAGACTGCTTGGCATTTGTCTGTATTTGGTGGGTATTTTTACCTGCTTTTAGGATAAAACAAAGGGATCAGTAATAATCAGGCTTAATGATGTCATCCTACTGTCTGTATCGATAATGAGGTTTTCCTGTATTAACACTACAAATGATGCATGTCAGTTAGCAATAAGAAATTGTGATACATGTTTTTTGGCAGTAATTTGGATAACTTGCATGTGGCAAATGACCAATATAATTTCATATTTTAAGCTGTCACCTGAATTGGATCCCGAATCCATAAAACACCTGTATTAAGCAGTCACTGTAATTCCCTGCTTCATAAAAACTTAGCAATAACAAAGGATTAAATTATGCTACATTGACCAGTACTCTGCGACAAATTACCGGAAATGGGCAATAGCTGCCTGTAATCCCTAGTGTGAAACAATTAAGAAACTGTGAACATAATTGCCTTTGTATACTTAAGTTTCTTAACAAGTCTGGCATGTGCATCTCAACTGATTGGAATTACAAATCATCTTACACGCATTGTCAGAGATCTAAATTGTCATGTGATAATGAACGCACTCACACACACACACACACTTTTTTATCGTTCTTGGGATAAGCAACAATGCCGAAAATTTCGAGAAACTTTTTAACGTTGAATGAGAGAATTAATGTGCTGAAACAGAAATTGTTTAACTTTATTGGTTTTGTTTTATATTTATGTAGGCCTACATGTATGTGAAGATATAATATAAAGATGCACTATAGAGTACACATACATCAATGTCCACCATTCACAGTGAAAATACATTTTAAAATACTGATAATGTGTAACTTGTAATAGGCAGCCACCTGTCTTAAGCAGCCATTTTTTATTACTCCCTGTGATGGCTGCTTAAGACAGGTTTTACTAGTTGAATGAGGTATTTCTATGGACAAATCAAATGTTTATATTTAAAATGAATTCTTTGGTTGGAGATTAATTAGGTCAAGGGTCTGTTGGACTATGCGTTTAAGATACTGTATTATGTTGAATAAATACAAGCCATCAATAAAATAGGGTTTCAGATGATTACATATAAGTTTTTTTTTAATGATGATGACATACAAACCATCGCATATTGAAATACAAAAAATAATTTGTGGAAAATATAATTTTTGTATGCATTGCAGGGCTTTAGATTGCATTTATTTGGGCACAACATGGTTATTTCTGAGCTATGGCTACTAACTTAAGTTAACTGGTTTCATTTTGAAGTGCCACAAAGTAATTAATTTCTTAGTGATTGTTTGGAAGCAATACACAGGAACCAGTTAAGTTTACATACTGACTAGTAATGTCTGTAATTGTTTGATGTTTCTATTATAATTAAGTAAACTGCTTAACATGTGTTCAGGGTGTGTTTTGTTCATTTTTTGTTTAGTATTATTTTTTTTAATAATAATAATTTGGGCGGCTATATTTTAGGTATGACTTATACTCTACCGAAACTGGTGCATTCTAAAGCCCTGCATTGTGAATGCTGGAGTAAACTCGGTGATACAACTTTAATATCATCTCTTCTAATAATAGATCAGTTTCTTCCTGTTGTGTCTCTTACATCATTTAGTGTTTTTATGATCTGTCACTAGGATTGATCAGTATGTTGTTAGAGTTGATAAACCCAGATTGCGCCTCCACATTCAGCCATATTGTCTGCTGGTAAAACTTCCTTAAGTTCAGATGTACTACAAGCTGGAATACGGATGCATTTTGGCTATTTATTTTAACAGATTTTGTTAAAGCAGTATTCTATATCTTGTGAAAAAGAATTTATATAAAACGTGCTTGTCTCTAGCCATTGTTCAAAGAGTAATCTAGTTAGATTGAAATTTGTAATAGTTTTCGCTAAATTGGTTTAACTGTTGAACCTTTGAGTGATTGCTTGTATTATTTGTGAGGTGGGGGGTTTGTGTGTGATTTATTTCAGTTGACCTGTGACCAGTGTTGTTTGATGATCCATTCAAGAGAGTTTGATGGATTTCTGCTTTATTAATATTCTGTCTAAAACTGACATGTTCTCACTGCATATTTAATAACTTCCTATGAATTCGCTGGATCAATAGAATCTATTTCAGTTTGGTTACCTCATGGTTGGTGACACACATGAACTTACATAACCCATCTTAGCTGAAAGGTTGATTGTCTTTTGTACTACATGTACATGCCCTACCAATATGAATTTAAGAGGCAAGAGCAGCTTAAAGAAATTAAATGAGCAAACATTGACTAAATACAAGTATCAAGTGAAAGTTTTATTGTTATTTGACCATGTTATAACTTTTCACTGAGACCTGTCCAATAATTTCCCGATGTTAATTGACAGAAAAACTGCTGACGTAAATTGATTTATCTGCTTTTATGTGTGTAAACCTGAGTACTGATCAATTCTAATTACAGAGTCTGTCTTAGTTAACACACTGATTACCATACATAATGTTTTTTCTGTTTACTACTGCAAGTATTCATAGTCCATCTGATCATATGAAAAACAAAACAATTTATGACAATTTAAAACAATGTTAACTTTATTATATTACATCGATTTGCCAGAAAATGTTTTGATGATACCCCATTACCAACAAACATTTTGATGGGTATCACAGTTGCTGAAATCTTTAATTGAATTTGGTGTAATACTTGCTTGACAATGAGTAGCAAAATATTTTACACTTACATCTACAAGTATAAATGTACACGTTTAAATATAAGTGTAAATCTATTGAGTATTTGAATGTTTTTTTATTTCAATCTTTTTTCAAATTAGAATAACCAGTTAACTATGATTTTACAAAGCTCACTAAATTAAATCTAAAATTTGGATAAATGGAGATAATGAAACAAAGTGCTTTTTTGATGTCAAGTTTTGAGATTGCATCTGGATTATATCTAATCAGTGATATAAAAGAATTAATTTCATTTTGAGATAAACATGTGTATAGTATATCAAATATTCAATTTATCAAAAGTTTGAAATTTTACCATACATCCTGACAGTATTAATTCAGAAGTAGAAAATTTAGAATTGTACAAATATACATTCACAGAAATTAATGCCCAGTCATGACACTGATGGTGTTCTTGAAATAATATTAATAATAATACTACTATATTAATCTATGATGTTCTTGATTATGTCATCCTGAGTAGTATACATTGTAATTTTCACAATTAATGCTCATTATCATTTTGTCAAGTACCTAGTTTAAGTTTGTGCGGAAAATTTGATGTTATTTAGAGGTAGTTCAACTTAAAATAATTTATTGCATATTCTAGGTATTAATGTCACATGCCAAGCCAAATGGGACAATAAGGCATGCCAATTATTGCACTCTCTGAACAGCACTAATGAGCAATTTAGTGAGAGTTCCACTCCTAACATGATCATTTATTGATTTACTCATTGTTATTCTTATCCAAAGTGCATTGTTTGTTACTTTATATTAGTTTGATTAGGATTAATTGTAGATGAAGAAATGTTGTGACTGAATAAAGCCGTATCAGTGGCTTTAACCGTGGGAATCTGTATAACATCCACCTGATGGAAAATAGTCATCTATAAAGAGACATTCTTTAAGAGGTTGCATAAATTGGTATGGAACACCCAGTTGTCAACATTTATTTTTGTGCTGAAGATTGTTAAATATGCAACAATAATAGATAAGTCAGGATCAAAGAGAAAGTTTCTTAGTAATGTTTCTCTGTCATCTTGTCTGAAATTAATTTATGATCAGTAGATATTGATCAGCTTCAGGAATCTGTTATCCATTGATTTTTAAGCTTTGTGTGACCCAAAACACAAAATTAATTTGTCATGGCCTTGCATGTGTCACTGTTTTGGTCTGTGTTAGTGCATGTTTTCTTGTTGCAGTTTGCAATGCATGGGGAATTATTTATATCATAGAATAATTCACTACACCTTACTCTTACACGAGTTTGACATAATAGGCAGAGATAAAGAGTAATTATAGCTGCGATAATGTATTTGACATGTTCAACAATATTAAAATAATCATTTAATGTAGTCACACAATAGTGCAACTGAACTTAGGCATTGATTTGCATAATAACAGCCATTATAATTCAAGGTACAACAAACCTGACATGATCCATATGAATATGACTTATGCATTTAGCATTATAACATTTTCTTCAAGCAACATAGAGACCAGACCTAAATAACTCAAAGATTGTGATGGTTATGTTCATAAATCATGACACAAGAATTTCAGGGTCTATTGTGTATGTAAAACCTGTTGAGTTAAATAAAACTAGTCACAATATGACTCAGTATTGTATGTTTATGTATTCATTAATGAATTTATGTTTATTTGTATGTTGTCTTAGAAGGAAAGATGTGAAAATTGGCCAGAAATCTGTGCCTTTTAAGAGCTGATCAATAACTTCTTGTAATAATAATACAAAATGGTGTCCAATGCTTTGTATAAAAACAAAGCAGTTACACATATTGCTACATATATCACTGTTTTGTATCTATAATTGAAGACTAGGAGACAGTCAACAACTTTATTATTACAAGATGACGCCCAATACTTTGTATAAAGACAAAGTAATAACACATATTGCTACATATATCATTGTTTTGTATATATAATTTAAGACTAAGAGATGGTCAACAACTTTATTATCTTGAAATGGCACCAGTCACTTCACACAAACATAAATTGAACTATCAAAATGCAGCACACACAGTTAGAAATCCCGTGGGCCTCACCCTGCCTTGCAAATCTGCAGATAGCTGTAAAAAATACTAACACTTACAAGATGATGATCAAATTACTGATTTTTATTGGCTGGGCTTCATTGTCACTACAGTCAACATACTGCATATCCAATTAATGAAAAAAATATTTCTCTCCATGTACCAAGGTTTTATTTCTAAAATTTGACTTGATGCCAATGACTGACTTTATGAAATATAGCATTGTTTCACCAAAAAAAAATCGGAATTGTCAGTTTTGCTTCATTAACTTTAATCTCTGTTAGAATAATAAAATATTAATACTACATGCATTTTAGTCAAGTTAAAACTTCTTATTTTTGTATAATAAATGATAAAAATTAGGGTGATTTTTACTTTAAGGATGGGAATGTTTACTATAAAATATGGAATTAGAAATGACCTAGCCTTTAGGAAATGGTAAGAAATGTGGCCGAATATTGGAGTCTAGCAATGGTTAACTCAGGCACAAAGTGGCTAACATAGGACATTTTAACAGGTACATTTCAAGAAATTATTTCCTGGCTTGGTAAATTCCTAGAGTTACAAGCTAACAGCACTTCTGAACATTATTAAGATTCATATTAAATATATGCTTCATAACATAACTATCAAGAGTACACTTTGTTAAAATAAGATTAAGTGTATTGTACCAAATTGGTTAGGTTTACAAAAATATCTTTGTTAAGTGTGATACATATATAGCAACCTTTGAAATTAGTTAATTGAAAAATATGCCATCCTTTTCTTCTCATTTGAGTATATTTATAAAACAAAACATTCTTCAGTTTTCTAATTATTTATAAACATATTATTGAAAAGTGTATGTAGTGAGCGTAGGTTTTTCCTTAAATCATGTGCCAAAAACAATATTTTTGTACCCTAATAGTCCCTGATTAAATAATATATTGGAGTATTGTTATTCAAACATTCCTTTCCTTGAAAATTAGTTTAAACAAAAACATCTTTTTAAAATTAAAATAAATAGGTGTTTCTCTAAGAGGTGACTATGCAGACAGACGGTCAACTCGGTACAGGATTACTGAAGAGAATGAGTGTGGACATTTTGTTGGGCTGTCGTCTTCTTGTCGTCTGGGCAAGCAGTTACATCATTATGTTACCATTATTTCATTTCTTCTTCCAATTCAAGTCTGTTTGAACAATCCAGGAGCTCTTGTACTTATGGGAAATGAATACTAGTAAGCGTTATTTCAGTAAATTAAATTTGCAATCTATCATTACATGTTTGTTCTTAGAACAGTTTGAGTCTATTGCTGTTTTAATTAATCTGAAATATCAAACTGAGAAAATATTACAGCAAAATTTTGAATTTTATATCAAAAGAAATTATGGAGCCTGTCACTATTTTTCGGAATTGAATAGTAGTTAATGCCTTGTAATCTCAAATATTATTATGTAGATTTGGTGATGTTGTTGATAGGTTTTGTGAATTTCAAATATATAGTAATCTCTCAGTATTTTTTTTAAAAGCATATTTTCTAAAGAAAAGACCAAACACTAATTTTTTTTATGATAATATAGTAAATTCACTACATGTGTATTTTTTATATACTTATAGGAAATTGTTCAGTATCATAAACTGTTGTAAATGCGTTATACTTTTGACTTTTACAATTTGTGAAAACATTGGAATTATCTGGTACTTATTTTTTTTGCTTAAATGCAATTAAGGTAGAAGGACGTTGCTCAGCTTCCTGTGCAGTATTTATTTGTGATAGAATTAGTTAGTAGAATATAAAACTCTTTTATATTAGGTGATGGTGGATCCCTAGGGAAGTCCCACCTAAGGGGCACTAAATCAGGTGAAAACCCGAAGCTTGCCGATTGTTTTTACCTGATTTTGTGAACCCAAAGCTGGGATTTTCCTATCCACCACCACCCAATGTAAAAGTCTTTTTCTCTCATTCTTTTCAGAACAAAATGCATAAAACCGGAGTAAAACTGAAAAAAGGAAGCCATTTTTTAATAATTTTAATTTTTTTATTTTACAGTATATTAACATGAAAATAGTATTTTTAAATTCTCTATATACGAAAATGGCAAATATCACTTATGCATAAAAATGAATAGCAACATTTACAATTCTTAATTATTTCTGTTTACTACATTGAAATTCTGCTACATTGTGTAAATGTAAACCATCCATTTACTTCTTTCACTACTAGTGTGTATATACGCTTTAAAAACATAGTCCACATTCTAGCTTTTTAAAAATTGTACTCCATTTTCTTGTTCATCGATAAATGCTTTCACATCAAATGCTTTGAAACTGTTATTTTCCATGGTAAGAAAATAGAGGGGCGTTCACTTATTTGCAGTCGGTTGCAGTTATTTGGAGGGCTATAGGCTAACTACACTATATGACGTAATCATTAATATTTGCTGTGAAAATATTGATGTCACACATTTAGACCCAGCCATTATGTTTGGTTGTACAGATTCTAATGTCATTGGATTGTCAAACAAATGGAATTGCACTATATGGGCTTTTGTTTACGCTGATATAATGCTGATATAATATTTCGAAATGCTGTGTGTATAATTAGTTGTGCAGAGGTGAGAATTGTCCACAGACCCACAGAATACATCAGATTTTATCTTCCCAAGATCGATTTTGTGAATCGCCTAAATCCAAAGAAATAATTTTGAGGGGGGGTAAGGTCCATTTTTTTTCTGGCCGTTTCTCTTCTAAGCTACTAAAAAAAGCCTAATCTCAAGCCCGGAAAATAAAAAAATAATTTTGAATTGGCTACCGTGAAAAACAAGTGAGCAGTCGGCACTCTGTATTCTGTGAACTATCACGCTTTATTTCATTTTTTAGTGGGTAAGATAAAAAAAATTGTTATCACTTAAATGTACTTTGAAAAATATCCAACATTTTATTACAGCATTAAAACTAAAAACAATAATAAAGAGATAGTCTTGCATAGGCCGGCAAATGTTGTTTTCTTCATTTGTGTTGTTTATTTCTTCTAAAGCCAAATTTCGAATGATGAAATCGAAAAATAAAGCTTACATTAAAAACTAAAATTAGTTACATTGTCTTTTTTGTTGGCGGCTACAAGTTATTATGCGCATGTGATTTGACATATAAGAAGACATGGGATAACTCTATCTAACATACGTAAGAAACCCACGTCCACCCATCCTTACAACGTCGGGTCACACGAGTGCATGGGACCCCTGACAAATATAGTTCATAAAAACCCGGGCTGAGAAAACTGTTTTTTATTGGATGCTTCGCATCATGAAAAGTTCACGATTTGACTTTCAGTGCATCAGCCTTCACCTTAACAATGTAAATGATGAATCAAGAATGGGAAAAAAACGAATGGAAATACAGCGGTTATCAGAAACGTCAGTTTCAAAGATAACACCAAAAATGCTAAATAATGACAATTCCCTCCTTTGTAAGGAATTGTTACCAAAGAAGAACAGGCGCTTTATATTTAATGCTAGTTTCACTGAAAAACTTCACAAACTGTTGGGGAATTTTCCACGAGAACATGACAGTTGCCGATTTGTCTTATAAAACGAGCGATCTGATTTGATAATATTTTTAAGCATGATATCACCAAAAATGTTTTCATATAGATGGCGCAGTTAGCAACCCAGGTTATTATGTACTATATTTATCAGGGGTCCCACTTACTCATGCGACCCCTGATGTTGTAAGGATGACTTCCACCACACTAATGCAGCCTTTTTTTTACCAATAAGCAACAAGGGTTCATTTATATGTACTATCTCATAGACATTGAACCTTTTGGAACATAGGCTGTAGGTTTGTTTTGAGATTAAAAATCCCATGCCTTAACTGAGCTTTGATCTGATTAAATCTACATTTTGGGGTTGAATATATTGATATGATTTAGACCTGCTGATTCCAGAAATGCTGTATACCAAACTTTATTTTGTGTTTCTAAACCCATAAATGCCCAAAAACAAAATGGCCACCTGTTTTATATAGTTATCTAGGTTTTCATTATTTTGCATTCAGTAGTGATATCAGTATGACCTAAGATTTATTTCTGACATGTAAACCATCAAGGAATTGAATAAAAGCTAATTTAAGTATGAAGAACCAAACCCTATATATTTTACAGGAATTGTGAAAGTTATTTTTCAAAGTAACTACACTTTAATATGAAATTATATCTTCTATTAGTCAGACTTCTTATGGAGGTAAATGTCATATAGAGAGTGTTCTGTGTAGTTATGTTTTTAATTCATAAACGTACAGAAAAAATAAATACAAAAATTGTTAAATATGTTTCACATATGTTAACATACGTTCTGTTAAACATATGTTTAAGTTTTAACAGGACACATGTTTAATGTACGTTGTACATGAGGACGTTTTTCTAATTGAAATTACATTGTGGGGGCAGAACTCACATGTAATTGTTTTACGTTGGTCCTTGGTAATAACATGGTCAATTTATGTTGGTGGTGGGTTTGTGAAAGAAATAAGTTAACTTGGTGCTGGGTCTGTGATCACCAGCAATAAATAAATTATGGGGTGGGGGTAATTTTGGTATCAACTCCGTGTGATTTATCATTTTTGGCTCTTGTACAAATAAAGTTTGAAGCTAAGCAATGATTTTTGTTATTGATAAAACTTTCAAAAGTCCCTTTTTCGAATCATTTTGAAATGATGCCAATTCAAACCGGAAAGGGTCCCACCGAGAACTATGTGTATAACTACCTGTCATCCTGTCATGGATGACAGTTTTCTTAATTGTTCAACAATTACCACTTGTATGAAATTAGCAGTAAACCATGTAAAAATGCGTAATGATTTGTCTGTAACCCTATATAGCTGTTTGGCTGTAATGCTAATTTGAATAAATGTTGTTTTGGAAATTCAGGCATTTTCGTTTAATTTGGGCCAAAAAAACAGACTGCCCCACAACAAAAATGGCTGAGATTTGATCCTAGTATCTACCAATCATGAGTCTGACAGCTTAACCACTGTGCCACCAGGACCACATTTGACACCAGACTGAATTCTTTCACATTTGTCAAGACTAAATGAATACTAAAGTACAAGAACCTTTGATGACCTCAAATATTGAATTATTAAATGCTAGTAAGCAGTCAATTGAGCATAATGGAAAGGTAAGTTTGGTAGTGTTGTTAGGGATTTTGTTTCATTTCACCAACAGTAATGTACAAATTAAAAAGCAGAGAAATGATATTGTCTTTGCATAAATAAAAGACTAAATAAATTATTTATTTGTCCCATAGTGGATTGTATGATGTATTACAGACTTGTTAAACATACATTGAATGTAATGTGTATAATATTTGAGCTGCATTTGAATTGAGGTTTCATTATCACAGTTTAATTAAATTAGTTAATATTTTGTGATAAGAATATGGTAAGTCTGAACTGGAAATCAGCACAAAATTATTATTTGAGCCTCAAGTGATTTCCCATTCAATTTTAGTCAAATATATCTGATTTTGTGGTGTGATCAGGTCATAAATTGCATCCACAATGATTATCTAATGGCTCTAGCTGTGATCTCTCATCTTTAAATCCAATACATCATTGCCTCCTGAAGGACCCATTCTTTGTATGGTGATTCCAAAAGCCTTACTGTAATTACATTGCTCAGACACTGAGCATCACCAGTGCCTGCTTCTTTATCAGGCTGTATGTTAAGGTGAATTTTAGTGAACCAGACAATCTTTTGTTGTCACTGGTAATAAAAGTGTATTTGTGTCTCTTGGGATTTTATCTCCAACCATTTCTCATTTAAGATGGGTTGGGTATACTGTTGTCGTCATGTCTTTTCTATCTGTCTGGTTAGCTGTTGATCAGTCTATTCATTTTTAATTGTTTTGTACTATCTATATATCAGTAAATATAATGAATTCCTAGTTCATGCTATATATTGAATTATATGGCCAACGTCTTGAATGATTTCAATTATGACAAAATTCATGCTTATTTAATGAGGTAAATAAATTTTTGGTTTTGACCCATTGATGATGCAATAACTTGGAAGAGATCTTGAAGGATTTGTATGTAACTTGATGTATGAAAATTCTGGTTATTGTATGGTTCAGATCTTTGATGAGATTGATCGTAAGCAAAATTCACTTGTATTTGATGAGGTTAAGCACTGAAGTGTCACCGCATTAACCAGTCGTTAGTTGCAAAATCTTGATAGATTTCCATTTAACTTCCTAACCATATATGTTATAACAACCGCCTTTGGCTAGAATGGTTTCAGTTCTGACTAGAAGCCAAGTATCTTTAATGAGATATTAAATGGTCTTCTTCTTTGCCACATTTTGTTTTCATGCACTGATTCTAATTAATATGTTGTTGTGAGGACTTACCCAGCTTTGGTGGGAGTTTGTATTAATACCGGCTAAACAACACATATTTCACATTAAGTTACATAGAACTATGAATTCGTGTTTTGCTGGTAAAATACACTTCTTTTTTTCAGTTTCAGTATAGTATGTATTTTAAATTTATACAAATATAGTCAGGAGGTTTTGTTTGTCATTATACAATAATCATAAATTAAGTGTCTAGATACTATTATTAATTTGGTTTGGTTTCAGTTTACATATATAACCATCATCACCTCATTCATCTGTCTATCATTTAATAGAAGTTGTTAACTCAGGATTGTTTTTTAGATCCCATTCTTTACAAAATTTAAAGTTTATGGTCAGAATTTGAGGTTTGCTTTGTTATATTTCTTTTTAAAAGATAGAGGTAACTGAAATAGGCCAAAATGTGCCACATATGCAGTGTGTTCAGTATCTATTCATCCATCCATGTCTGTAAATCATGTCTGTACATTAACTTTTGAGTGAATTGTGGTCATTTAGTTTCCCTTGAACATTAAGGTTCTGGACATCTGTCAATTGAGAATTCTCTCTCTAGACAGAATCCTGATCACTAGAGTAACGTTTAATGAATGGTGGAAATTTAAATTTAACTGTCAAGATGATATGTCACATACCTTTTAGCAGTAGTCACATTTTTCATTTTTACTTGACATGATCAGACAAATATCTCTATTTATAGCATCAGTCATCAATCAATAAACTATTCCACTTATGCAATGGATATTTTTTTTACAATGTTTCTGTTCACTGGATTATAATTTTGTTACCATGCTATGCTACATGTACCTTCTGTTTTATTACTTATTTCATTTGAATAATCATGTTCAACTATTTAAGTATTGCTGTTGCTATTGATTGCTATATCAAACTGAAACAGATTGTTTTCCTATAACAAGCAGGAAATAATACATATTTCATTTTCTTTTTTTGTTTTTAACTAGCTAAATCCATATTAAAGGTTGACAGGACTCAGATTCTTGGCTTCACATTTATGGCATCTTTTGATATCTACATGTATATTTACATTGTCTACAAAAAATCCTCTAACTGTCCATTCAGTCTTGGTTAAAGTATACTGTAAAATACTTTATTTTTCTCAGGAACTTAATTTTCGTGATATTCGTGCAAACGTATTTAGCATAAAATTAAGAACCCGTGAAAAATTAAACCTGACTGGCTGTCCAGCTACTAGTAATTGTGGACCGACTTTCAACCTTTTGATATGATCAATCAACGGTCACGTTTCAAAGCATAGATAACAATAACTTGTGAAAAAATAATAATAAAACATCACATCATGCAATTTTATATTCTTGTTTAATGTTAAGTGTGCTATAATTTATGTTTGACAATTATTATTTTTACTAAATTACTTGTTTTATTTTAAGTTGAATCGTAAACACGTGCTCTGGCCGCCATCTTTGTTTATTTCAGTGTCTGAAGCCGGAGACAATTAATTACTGTGACCGCTGAAATTTTAGTTTCAATGTACATGCACAGTGAATGGCAAGGAGGAAGGACAAGGATTAATATACCAGACTAATTAAACGGATATTTTGCTGTTCTATTACATGAATACTAATTTTAAAACAATCTTAAACGTTTGTTCCTTTCTTTCCGGAATAATATTTCACGGGTGCCAAGTTATGTTTACACCACCCATGTGACATAGTGTATGACACTCGAATTAAAAGAAGCATTGGTAATTGTCATTTGCTTTCACAAAAATATTTGGTTCGATTTTTTAAAATATGAATTGGCCAGCGATTTACTAATACTTGGATGTAATTTATACAGTATTTGAAAAAAAAAGTTTTTGTTTAATCAAGGATGCATGCGCGAAATATTAATTCTGCGAACATGGCAATTTACTTTTATCGCAAAAATTACACCCCTCGAAAATAAAGTATTTTACAGTACATTTATAAAATGATTTTATACATCAATGTGTCCAAATTGGAGTAGCTGCTGCCAAGAATAATTTGAAAAATCATCCCAATACAAAGCTGACAACATGCAGCACTGTAGTCAGTGTGAGACTCACAAATACTGGCTGGGACAAGATTAAACATTCCATTGTTAAAGCAATGAGAAATGCAAGTGATATTTTCTGTCCCACAGATGATTAACAGTGAAACTTAATGAGTGTTGATGGAAAAATTATGTATAGTTCAGTAAATGATATATTTATTTAGGGTCAATGTACACTCGTTCAAACTGTATTCTTTGTTTTGCTGGAGTGAGCAAAATACAATACATACTGAACATCATGGTACAGGATTGCAGTGAATCAAGTATTATGACATACATTAAAAAAAATGTCCATTAGTTAAATGATGCAATTTATGTTACATTATCAAAATATCCATCTTTTCAATTTTTTTCACATGTTATAGCATTTCACATACTGTTTATAAAAAAATATATATTCAGAACTCTGATAAGTTAATACACTTTGAAGATCCCAAGTTTTAGCAAATGCCTTTTAATAATAACAAAAAAACAACAATAAAAAATCTTTAAAGTAAACACCATTTGAGGTGTTTTCTCAAAATTAATCGAATTTATTGTAAGCTTTTTATTGCTTTGTCAAATTTCACTTAGTTTGCAGCAAAATATATTTAAGGGCTTGTTTAAATCAAAATACATAACAAACATATATTTCTTTTTGGGAAACAAAAAACAACAAATTACTTTCATGTCTTTAAATGCCAGACATATCAACTAAAACTGTTAAACGCATATTGTCTTAATCAGATCTTTGTTTTTTAAGTATGAGATTTCCCATTAACATCTGCATTCATCTAATATTAGAATTAATCACTTGACCACATGGAAACATTATATAGAATAGCAGCATGTTGGTGCACTGGAAGTGATACAGCTGTGTGTTATTTCCTTTTCTTGACAATTTTACTCAAACATACAAAAATCCACCATTCCTCAGACAATCTTTGTTATTGTTCTTTTGTAATAAATTTAAAATGGCTATGTTAAGTGGCTGTCCTCATAAAACTGCAAGAAAGTTTTGAGAACTATTGATGGCAAAAACCATTTTAAGAAATATAAATGTGGTTGTGTTGGTATGTTTTTATTACTAAAATATATTAAATTATTGGACACGTGAGACAGTGATCGAAATCATTGAAAGAAGATTTTTAGTACTATTATTCAATTCAATTTCGTCTTTACCGTAAGACTCCCTAAAATGACTACATGATCAAAAGAAAAAGAATGTAAGGTTTGTTTTATTTAACGATGCCTCTAGAGCACATTGATCTTGTCATCTGCTATATTTATTTAGAGGAAATCCGCCGATGCCACATAGTCTACTTTTTCCGATAAGCAGTGAGGAACCAGTTGTGGACCACTGGTTCTGCTTGATCATATATCAGATGAAATTTAATGCCATTTGGGTTATTTTCATTACTAACATTACCTAGATGCATGTTGGGTATACATGTAGTTTTAAGAATTAAATCACTAACTGTTGGTATTGTTTAACACTTCTCCAGTTCCTCTTATTTTGAAGCCCCAAGTCTCCACTACTAAGCCTTCACCTTCTTATTTCTGATACACATACCGCAAAGATATAGAAAATTGGGTTTATAATTCTGAAATCTAGAGGAAAATGCTAAACGGTAATATTATGTTTAAAGGTGTAAACCAGATGGAAATATGAAAACCACGCAATCAAAAGTAAATTCAAGTAATAGGCTCCACCTTTTTAGAACACCAGTTTGTGATGTTCAACCACATATTTTTAACTAATCTGGTATATTTATTTTTTGTTGCCTTGTTATGAGTACATACATGTACATGCTTTATTTTATTTATGTCAAGCAATATTCATTCAGGTCCAGGTGTAAAGTTTGCAGCTAAATGTCACAACATCTGAGATAACTTTCATCACTGTTTTGACAGTCGTTCATCACAGCATACCTTCAGGACTTTCCCAGAAACATTGTTTGACTGTCTTGTGCACAAATACTGTTTCCAGAATGATAACAGTTTTGTCATTCAGGTCACAACTATGTTTGTCATCAGTTCCACCATAGTTTTCTTTTATCGATGCATGTTATAAGTATGTGATTAATTCTATTAATTCAGTCTGTCTAATCATGTATGATAGAAGATAAAGATAATAAAAAACAACATTTACATGATTCTGCAATCATCGACAGCTGTACAGGATTGTTTTGATAGATCATTAAAACTTTTTTGTAACTGAAGACAATTTGTATTGGCATGCAATTTGCACTGCGAGATCTTAAAGTTACTATTAATTCCTATTGATTTTACTTGTATTAACTGTGTATTGCACCTTGCAGGCCTTCCATGGAGAATTGGTGATCATCCAAGTTATTTACATGAGATTTTCACATGACCTTGGGTCAAACCTGTAGCATGGTGTAAAAATATACTGAGTGATTTTGATTTGAATATTAGTGAGCCTGCACAAATGAATGAGGATAATCTCATAGTCATACCTCAAGCAAGAGCATCAGTTTGGTCATGTGATGCTTATTCTGTATGCATATTTTCAGTATTAAAGGGCTTGATGTATTTCAGATCAGTTTAACATCAAACTCTACATTCCTCTTCACTTCAAATGAGTGATGCTTTCCTGAAAATGTAAAGTGGTGAGTGTTCCTGCCCTGACCTTTTGTTCCTTAATTTTACCATGCCAAGAGCTGGTCTCCCCACTGAAATTACAGAGACTAATTTTCAGGTGAGCAGTGGATTGTTATCCTCTTATTTCTAAATAGAGAGGACTCTATTGCAGATGAAGGACTAAAGATGAAATAATTAAGAAATATATGTACATGATTTGAGAAACACTAATATCTTGTTTTGACTCCACAGAATACAGTTTTTATCTCTGATGGATAATTAATATTTTTTATTGTATTGAAATTGTTCATTGTAACTCAGATTTAAAATGACTAATGTTTTCACCCATGTCATTTGATTCTTAATCTACTTTAAAAGTATTTGCTGAATAATTGAAGTAGTGAAATAAATACAAACCATGGAAGAGAGAAATTAATATTTGCTAATGACACCCCGGCACATTGGTTAATCATTGGCTATAATAGGTGTCAAACTGATGTTATTTGTGACTTATTATGGTCTTCAAAGGAAACCTACTAATGCTAGATAGGCTACTCTTTGCAATTAGCAGCAAGGGATTGTTTTATACATGTTTTCATACAAATAGGACCACATATTGCAGTGTTGTTTTACCTGTCATGAATCACTGTTTGGAACAAGAACTTGCCCAGTTCATATCAGGTGGTCCACTAAAGAGGATCAATCTGATGACACATCCCCCAGGCAGATATTTTACTTCTGTGCTTCAACCCTCTCTTAGCCACAGAAGAATGGTAGTTAATTATACTTGCAGTTATTTCAACATTCATAATGAAATAGTTGATCAAGGACATACCTCCTTGTTGTACACAGATAGAAATATTTAAATTCAGCTGTACCAAATACTGTTTTCAAAACAAATTCTTAACTGCTAATTTTTTGTCTTATTTTATCTTATTTGATTAACAGAAGTTATCCTTTCCAAAATAAACTTTCCTTTTAAACTTGCTGTTTGTGATTTTTAATTTTTAATTTTTTTTATTCTGCTTATAATAGCATATGTTTGCCATTTTCGTTTGTACAAAACTGTATTTGTTAAATGATGGGATTTTATGGAGCTTTGAATACAGACATTTGTCTGCTGGTCAAAAACAGACCACTTATTTGACAGTAACAAAATATGATCAAACCAACATACATGTACACTAACAGCTGTTTTAAGTACATGTTTAATAATGTAACTAGCTGCCATTTTATTGTTTTTGTCTTCTCTACTTTTGTAAAAGAAGTTATAATTCATTAATGTGTTTAAAGGTCAGGGAATTTACGTGAAGCAAAACTAGTTGAGAAATAGAAACTGTATTGTTAAGATACTTGTTGAAGCTGTTTTTAGATATGTCTCCATCTAGATTAAGTGAAATTTCTTTTCAATGGTCATTAATTTCTTTCAACTGTTTGATGATAGTTTAAAACAAGGATGATGGTATTTGAGAGATATAACTTCATTACCATTGTCTTGCCTGTTCATGTGGTATAATCTGTTTTGCCTTAGGAAATGATTTCTGTTTTGATCCCACTCAACTTGTAACTTCTGTTGCCTTAGAGCTAGAGACACTGATTTGATTTCTCTTTCTGTCTCTTGACTAACTCATATTTAGCACTAACAATACAAATTAAACAATGCACATCATCGTTAGATGATCTAATGTTACAAAAAAAGTGGACTAGGCCTGAGGCAAGTTTGTAGCCTGATAATTTGTTAAGTTTATCTTGCTGCCATCATAGAATATTGTCAAAGAAGTAAACATCACTGTTGTTTTACTTAGCAAACTGTTTAAAAGTTAACATGATTAATTCTTTATTCTATATGTGATTGTTAAAATCATTGTTGTTAATTTCTATTTTTTTTAAATAATTGTGACAGGCTTGTGTTTCAGGATGTCTTTTATAACCATGATTCAAACTCCTGTTCCACCACTGCTATCAAGAATTGACAATGACCGACTGATAATATCTCTAGTTCTTAATGTGATTTATTATAGCCTTGTAGAGGTGATAGCTATTTCTGTGATTTCACTTCTTTGACAAACAAACCTGTCTTTATGAAAGAGTAAAACAGATAAGTCTAAGACAAACAATTTACTTAATTTCCCAAATTAATTGGTAACCAAAGTCTGGTATATTACCATCTGTGTTATTCATCTTCTGCATGTTGCTGAATAATTCAGACTTTTTTTCAAAGATTCTGTACATGTTTCACATAGTACTTTTATTGAACCATATTTAGCTTTGTTAATGCATATTATAATTTCTTTTTATCTTTTATCATCCTCTCATTCATAAATTCATGTTTTTTGTTACTGTCTGTATTGGAATCTGTTTTTATCTTTTGGCAGTTTTGATGTATTGATTTTAAGTGTTCTCTGTGTGTGCATCAACCCATTACTACTCTTGAACTGCTATGTTGAAAAACATAATATCCATCAACATGGCTATGACAGGCCACTTAGCACTGTTCTTGCTCTTAATTAAGGGTCTTCATTTGTCATAAAACAGATTTCACAGTTACAATATCAGCATAAAAAAACAAAATGACAAACAAATATTTGCATATAAAGACTTTTTACTTTTATTTGCTGTTAGATATATTATATATATGTTTCAAAGTTCATTAACCTATAGTCTGTTTACGCTACTTGAAACATGGATTTTTGCCGATTACTTTAGTTTGCGTGAACCTAGGTGAAAAAGGACTAGAGTTTTGGAAATAGCAAAAAAGTCCTATGTTCCAATTTTTTTCA
>JAULBS010018502.1:0-10829 GCA_032355785.1 Symmetromphalus regularis
CATGTGGAGTGTTACATATGTAGTGAGGTTTTACACGGTTCCATGTGGAGTGTTACATATGTAGTGAGGTTTTACACAGTTTCATGTGGAGTGTTATATATGTTGTGAGGTTTTACACGGTTCCATGTGGAGTGATACATATGTAGTGATGTTTTACACTGTTCCATGTGGAGTGATACATATGTAGTGATGTTTTACATGGTTCCATATGGAGTGTTACATATGTATTGAGGTTTTACATACATGTAGTTCTATGTGGAGTGTTGTATATGTAGTGAGGTTTTAGACGGTTCTATATGGAGTGTTACATATGTAGTGAGGTTTTACACGGTTCCATGTGGAGTGTTACATATGTAGTGATGTTTTCAAGGTTCCATGTGGACTGTTACATATGTAGTGAAGTTTTACACGGCTCCATATGGAATGTTACATATGTAGTGAGGTTTTAGACGGTTCCATGTGGAGTGTTACATATGTAGTCAGATTTTACTCGATTTCGTGTGGTGTTACATATGTAGTGATGTTTTACACGGTTTCATGTTGAGTGTTATATATGTTGTTATGTTTTACACGATTTCATGTGGAGTGTTACATATGTAGTGATGTTTTACACGTTTCATATGGAGTGTTACATATGTAGTGATGTTTTATACGGTTTCATGTGGAGTGTTACATATGTAGTGATGTTTTACACGGTTCCATGTGGACTGTTACATATGTAGTGAGGTTTTACACGGCTCCATGTGGAGTGTTACATATGTAGTGAAGTTTTACACAGTTCCATGTGGAGTGTTACATATGTAGTCAGATTTTACATAGTTTCGTGTGGTGTTACATATCTAGTGACGTTTTACATGGTTTCATGTGGAGTGTTACATATGTAGTGAGGTTTTCCTTGGTTTCATGTAGAGTGTTACATATGTAGTGAGGTTTTACATGGTTTCATGTGGAGTGTTATGTATATAGTGAGTTTTACACAGTTCCATGTGGAGTGTTACATAAGTGGTGAGGTTTTACACGTTTTCATGTGGAGTGTTACATATGTACTGAGGTTTTACATGATTCCATGTGGAGTGTTACATATGTAGTGAGGTTTTACACGTTCCATATGGAGTGTTACATATGTAGTGAAGTTTTACACGGTTCCATGTGGAGTGTTATATATGCAGAGAGGTTTTACACGGTTCCATTTGGAGTGTTTCATATGTAGTGAGGTTTTACACAGTTTCATGTGGAATGTTACATATGTAGTGAGGTTTTACACGATTCAATGTGGAGTGTTACATATGTATTGAGGTTTTACATGATTCTATGTGGAGTGTTGTGTATGTAGTGAGGTTTTAGACGGTTCCATGTGGAATCTTACATATGTAGTCAGATTTTACTCGATTTCGTGTGGTGTTACATATGTAGTGATGTTTTACACGGTTTCATGTGGAGTGTTACATATGTAGTAAGGTTTTACTTAGTTTCATGTAGAATGTAACATATGTAGTGAGGTTTTACTTGGTTTTATATGGAGTGTTACATATGTAGTGAGGATTTACACGGTACCATGTAGAGTGTTACATATGTAATGAGGTTTTACAAAGTTTCATGTGGAGTGTTACATATGTAGTGAGGTTTTAGACGATTCCATGTGGAGTGTTACATATGTGGTGAGGTTTTATACGGTTTTATGTGGAGTGTTACTTATGTAGTTAGATTTTACACAGTTCCATGTTGAGTGTTACATATGTAGTGAGTTTTACACTATTCCATGTAGAGTGTTACATATGTGTTGAGGTTTTACACGGTTTCATGTGAAGTGTTACATATGTAGTGAGGGTTTACTCGGTTTCATGTGGAGTGTTACATATGTAGTGAGGGTTTACACGGTTCCATGTGGAGTGTTACATATGTAGTGAGGTTTTACACGGTTCCATGTGGAGTGTTACATATGTAGTGAGGTTTTACACGGTTTCATGTGGAGTGTTATATATGTAGTTAGGTTTTACATGGTTCCATATGGAGTGTTACATATGTAGTGAAGTTTTACACGGTTCCATTTGGAGTGTTATATATGTAGTCAGATTTTAATCGGTTTCTTGTGGTGTTACATATGTGGAGTGTTTCATATGTAGTGAGGTTTTACTCGGTTTCATGTGTAGTATCACATATGTTGTGAGGTATTACACTGTTTTATGTGGAGTGTTACATATGTAGTGATGTTTTACACGATTCAATGTGGAGTGTTACATATGTATTAAGGTTTTACATGGTTCTATGTGGAGTGTTACGTATGTAGTGACGTTTTTCACGGTTCCATTTGGAGTGTTACATATGTAGTGAGGTTTTATACGGTTCCATGTGGAGTGTTACATAAGTAGTCAGATTTTACTCGATTTCGTGTGGTGTTACATATGTAGTGATTGTTTACACAGTTTCATGTGGAGTGTTACATATGTAGTGAGGTTTTACACGGTTTCATGTGGAATGTTACATTACATATGTAGTGAGGTTTTACTTGGTTTCGTTTGGAGTGTTATATATGTAGTGAGGTTTTACACGGTTTCATGTGGAATGTTACATATGTATAGAGGTTCGACATGGTTCCATGTGGAGTGTTGCATATGTAGTGAGGTTTTACACGGTTCCATATGGAGTGTTACATATGTAGTGAAGTTTTACACGGTTCCATGTAGAGTGTTACATATGTAGTGAAGTTTTACACGGTTCCATGTGGAATGTTACATCTGTAGTGAGGTTTTACATGGTTCCATTTGGAGTGTTACATATGTAGTGAGGTTTTACACAGTTCCATGTGGTGTGTTACATATGTAGTGAGGTTTTACACAGTTTCATGTGGAATGTTACATATGTAGTGAGGTTTTACACGGTTCCATGTGGAGTGTTGCATATGTAGTGAGGTTTTACACGGTTCCATTTGGAGTGTTACATATGTAGTGAGGTTTTACATGGTTCCATGTGGAGTGTTACATATGTAGCCAGATTTTACACGGTTTCGTGTGGTGTTACATATGTAGTGAGGTTTTACACGGTTTCATATGGAGTGTTACATATGTATTGTGGTTTTATTTGGTTTCATGTAGAGTGTAACATATATAGTGAGGTTTTACTTGGTTTTATATGGAGTGTTACATATGTAGTGAGGATTTACACGGTACCATGTAGAGTGTTACATATGTAATGAGGTTTTACAAAGTTTCATGTGGAGTGTTACATATGTAGTGAGGTTTTAGACGATTCCATGTGGAGTGTTACATATGTGGTGAGGTTTTATACGGTTTTATGTGGAGTGTTACTTATGTAGTTAGATTTTACAGAGTTCCATGTGGAGTGTTACATATGTAGTGAGTTTTACACGGTTTCATGTAGAGTGTTACATATGTGTTGAGGTTTTACACGGTTTCATGTGGAGTGTTACATATGTAGTGAGGGTTTACTCGGTTTCATGTGGAGTCTTACATATGTAGTGGGGGTTTACACGGTTCCATGTAGTGCTTCATATGTATTGAGGTTTTACTCGGTTCCATGTAGAGTGTTACATATGTAGTGAGGTTTTACACGGTTCCATGTGGAGTATTACATATGTAGTGAGGTTTTACACGGTTTCATGTAGAGTCTTACATATGTAGTTAATTTTTTCTCCGTTTCATCTGTAGTATTACATATGTATTTAGGTTTTACTCGGTTTTATGTGGAGTGTTACATATGTAGTGAAGTTTTACACTGTTCCATGTGGTGTGTTACATATGTAGTGAGGTTTTACATGGTTCCATGTGGAGTGTTACATATGTAGTAAGGTTTTACACATTCCATGTGGAGTGTTACATATGTACAGAGGTTTTACATGGTTCTATGTGGAGTGTTGTGTATGTAGTGATGTTTTACAGGGTTCCATGTGGAGTATTACATATGTAGTTAGGTTTTCCACGGTTCCATGTGGAGTGTTACGTATATAGTGAGTTTTACACATTTCCATGTGGAGTGTTACATATGTACAGAGGTTTTACATGGTTCTATGTGGAGTGTTGTGTATGTAGTGAGGTTTTACACGGTTCCATATGGAGTGTTACATATGTAGTGAAGTTTTACACGGTTCCATGTGGAGTGTTACATATGCAGTGAGGTTTTACACGGTTCCATGTTGAGTGTTACATATGTAGTGAGGTTTTACACAGTTTCATGTGGAATGTTACATATATAGTGAGGATTTATACTGTTTCATGTGGAGTGTTACATATGTAGTGAGGTTTTACACGATTCCATATGGAGTGATACATATGTAGTGAGGTTTTACACGATTCAATGTGGAGTGTTACATATGTATTGAGGTTTTACATGGTTCTATGTGGAGTTTTGTGTATGTAGTGAGGTTTTTCATCGATCCATATGGAGTGTTACATATGTAGTGAGGTTTTAGATGGTTCCATGTGGAGTGTTACATATCTAGTGATGTTTTACACGTTTTCATGTGGAGTGTTACATATGTAGTTAGGTTTTACACGGTTCCATGTGGAGTGTTACATATGTTGTGAGGTTTTACACAGTTTCATGTGGAGTGTTATATATGTTGTGAGGTTTTACATGGTTCCATGTGGAGTGTTACATATGTAGTGAGTGTTACATATGTAGTGTGTTTTTACACGGTTCCATGTGGAGTGATACATATGTAGTGATGTTTTACACGGTTCCATATGGAGTGTTACATATGTATTGAGGTTTTACATACATGTAGTTCTATGTGGAGTGTTGCATATGTAGTGAGGTTTTACACGGTTCTATATGGAGTGTTACATATGAAGTGAGGTTTTACACGGTTCCATGTGGAGTGTTACATATGTAGTCAGATTTTACTGGGTTTCGTGTGGTGTTACATATGTAGTGAGGTTTTCACGGTTTCATGTGGAGTGTTACAGATGTAGTGAGGTTTTACTTGGTTTCATGTAGAGTGTAACATATGTAGTGAGGTTTTACTTGGTTTCATATGGAGTGTTACATATGTAGTGAGGATTTACACGGTTTCATGTGGAGTGTTACATCTGTAGTGAGCTTTTACACGGTTTCATGTAGAGTGTAACATATGTAGTGAGGTTTTACTTGGTTTCATATGGAGTATTACATATGTTGTGAGTTTTTACACGTTTTCATGTGGAGTGTTACATATGTAGTGAGGTTTTACACGGTTCCAAGTAGAGTGTTACATATGTAGGAGGTTTTACACGGTACCATTTAGAGTGTTACATATGTAGTGAGGATTTACACGGTTTCATGTGGAGTGTTATATATTTGTTGAGGTTTTACACGGTTTCATGTGGAGTGTTACATATGTAGTGAGGGTTTACTCGGTTTCATGTGGAGTGTTACATATGTAGTGAGGGTTTATACGGTTCCATGTAGTGTTACATATGTATTGAGGTTTTACTCGGTTCCATGTAGAGTGTTACATATGTAGTGAGGTTTTATACTGTTTCATGTGGAGTGTTACATATGTAGTGAGGGTTTACTCGGTTTCATGTGGAGTGTTACATATCTAGTGAGGTTTTACTTGGTTTCATGTAGAGTGTAATATATATAGTGAGGTTTTACTTGGTTTTATATGGAGTGTTACATATGTAGTGAGGATTTACACGGTACCATGTAAAGTGTTACATATGTAGTGAGGTTTTACACGGTTCCATGTGGAGTATTACATATATAATGAGGTTTTACACGGTTTCATGTGGAGTGTTACATATGTAGTGAGGTTTTACACGGTTCCATGTGGAGTATTACATATGTAGTGAGCTTTTACAAAGTTTCTTGTGAAGTGTTATATATGTTGTGAGGTTTTACATGGTTCCATGTGGAGTGTTACATATGTAGTGAGTGTTGCATATGTAGTGAGGTTTTACACGGTTCCATATGGAGTGTTACATATGTAATCAGATTTTACACAGTTTCGTGTGCTGTTACATATGTAGTGAGGTTTTACTTGGTTTCATGTGGAGTGTAACATATGTAGTGAGGTTTTACTTGGTTTCATATGGAGTGTTACATATGTAGTGAGGAGTTACACGGTTTCATGTGGAGTGTTACATCTGTAGTGAGCTTTTACACGGTTTCGTGTAGAGTGTAACATATATAGTGAGGTTTTACTTGGTTTCAGATGGAGTATTACATATGTAGTGAGTTTTTACACGGTTTCATGTGGAGTGTTACATATGTAGTGAGGTTTTACACGGTTCCATGTAGAGTGTTACATTTTTAGGAGGTTTTACACGGTACCATGTGGAGTGTTACATATGTAGTGAGGATTTACACGGTTTCATTTTCAGTGTTACATATGTGTTGAGGTTTTACACGGTTTCATGTGTAGTGTTACATATGTAGTGAGAGTTTACTCGGTTTCATGTGGAGTGTTACGTATGTAGAGAGGGTTTACACGGTTCCATGTAGTGTTACATATATATTGAGGTTTTACTCGGTTCCATGTAGAGTGTTACATATGTAGTGAGATTTTATATGGTTTCATGTGGAGTGTTACATATGTAGTGAGGATTTACTCGGTTTCATGTGGAGTGTTACATATGTAGTGAAGTTTTACACTGCTCCATGTGGAGTTTTACATATGTAGTGAAGTTTTACACAGTTCCATGTGGAGTGTTACATATGTAGTCAGATTTTACTTGGTTTCGTGTGGTGTTACATATCTAGTGACGTTTTACCTGGTTTCATGTGGAGTGTTACATAAGTAGTGAGGTTTTACTTGGTTTCATGTGGAGTGTTACATATGTAGTGAGGTTTTACACGGTTTCATGTGGAGTTTTACGTATATATAGTGAGTTTTACACAGTTCCATGTGGAGTGTTACATATGTGGTGAAGTTTTACACGTTTTCATGTGGAGTGTTACATATATACGGAGGTTTTACATGGTTCTATGTGGAGTGTTGTGTATGTAGTAATGTTTTTCACGGTTCCATATGGAGTGTTACATATGTAGTGAGGTTTTACACGATTTAATGTGGAATGTTACATATGTAGTGAGGTTTTACATGGTTTCATGTGGAGTGTTACATATGTAGTGAGGTTTTACACGCTTCCATGTGGAGTGATACATATGTAGTGAGGTTTTACACGGATCCATGTAGAGTGTTACATCTGTATTGAGGTTTTACATGGTTCCATGTGGAGTGTTACATATGTATTGACGTTTTTCACGGTTCCATATGGAGTGTTACATGTGTAGTGAGGTTTTAGACGGTTCCATGTGGAGTGTTACATATGTAGTCAGATTTTACTCGATTTCTTGTGGAGTGTTATATATGTTGCGAGGTTTTACATGGTTCCATGTGGAGTGTTACATATGTAGTAAGTGTTACATATGTAGTGAGGTTTTACACGGTTTCATATGGAGTGTTACATATGTAGTGAGGTTTTAGTTGGTTTCATATGGAGTGTTACATATGTAGTGAGGTTTTACATGGTTTCATATGGAGTGTTACATATGTAGTGAGGTTTTACATGGTTCCATGTGGAGTGTTAAATATGTAGTGAGGTTTTACACGGTTTCATGTGGAGTGTTACATATGTAGTGAGGTTTTACACGGTTCCATGTGGAGTGTTACATATGTAGTGAGATTTTACTCGGTTTCATGTTTAGTGTTACACATGTAGTGAGCTTTCAATTTCTTGGTAGATAAGCTACAGCATGTACAAAATGGTCCAGATCAGCAGAAAATTTTAAAATGTTTTGAAAACTGGGATTTTAAGTAAAATTGAATCACGACATTCACTATGTATCCATATGAGACCAACAGTCATTTGGATATTGGTTAATTCATGAAATCTTCCGAATTTGACACTTACTTCAAAGACTATTAAATTATTGCTAAATGTTATGAAATTTTTAACTATAATGAACGTAATTACTTGTTCTGTAAAGGTTTGTTTGTGTAACTCCCCAACACATTGTGTATTGTGACTCATGGTCTTCCGACTCTTCATAGGAAACCTACAGTCGACACACATCAGTGTTTCCAATTTGCAGCTGGGGATCTTTTATATGCACTTTCTCACTAACAGGACAACACATATCATGCCCTTTGTTAAATGAGCGCTGAAGGGGATCGATCTGAAGGCCCATCAGCCCTCAGGCGGATGTTAAACCTGCTTTTCTTTTACTAGTAAAGTCATTCCGAGAATCACAGACATTAAGTTAAGAAATAAGATCCCCACACACACCCCCAAAAAAAAAAAAAAAAAAAAAAAAAAATCATAAAAAACCCCCATAAAAAACCCAAAAAACAACAACAAAAAATAAATAAAATATTGCAACTAATAAATTTTTATTTGTCTGAATACATCGTGCAAGAAGCAATGCCCAATGTTTATTTAGTGGATATATTCAGTTAAAACATTGCTTGTTAACTTATTCATAAAACATGAATATTTTCAACAATATTTCAGAATTTAAACACATAAAACAATACAAAATTGTTTTTATTCCTTAATTAAGAGAAACTACATGGAAAGGTGACCTGTTATTTAACTGAATATTAAATTTAATTAAATAAAGCTGAAAAATAATACGAAAAAGACATTTCTTTACACTTATTGTTCAGAAGAACATCTTGGTGTTTTGATGTGCATACTTCATAACAAGATGGGCGCTTGTCATTTTATAGATGTCTTTACCGACACTCGTCTTAAAGGAGGAGTATTATTGTTGTACAAAAATACTGGTGTTTGAAATACATTTGATTTAAACGAGAATATCCTCAGTAACTTGCGTACTGCACATTACTATCAATTCAAGCTACTTACTAGATGAAAACTAATAATTGCATCAAGGAATTCGTTTTAAACGCGTCCAACAGCGATTGGTGATAGTCACCCTAATCATATTTATGTTGACATATAAAGAATATACCAGTTATATAATAAGTTCAATCACCTGATTAATATGTATCAAAATATTTCCTAGTAGACTGCATATTATGACTAATAAAAACATTGGGGGTTGTATTGATCCTAGGTAAAACGTTCCATACTCGTTACTCGTCTAATATGGTTGCACACCATTATATTTTAAATATGCAGTATTACTGAGTTCATATTGTGGAGGTAATTATGCCAATATGTTTAAAGATATTTAATATTTACAGTTGTGTATCACAAATATACATGTAAGTCAAAAATAAATACTTAACTATGTCACTTGTAAATATGATACTGTACCTTTAAAACAAAAAATCCAGAGAGCTTGGAAACATTCACCCAAGGATTTTCTTGAAACTCATGTCAGAAAAACATCTAAAACTGAACTGGCAGCAAACAATATAACTCTCATTACACATGGTTATATTAAACTGACATAACCGACTTTTTCTTTTGTTAATATATTTCTGCCAAAACCCGTTATTTCCTGTTGTGTATAGTGATCCAAGTATTCCATATCAAAGATGAAACTTATATAGCCCATTTTTTTCTTTTGTTAACATATTTCTGCCAAATCTGTTATTTCCTGTTGTATATTATATAGTTACCCAAATATTCCATATCAAAGATTAAACTTATATAGTCAACTTTTTTTCGTTTGTTATCACATGTCTGCCAACATGTTATTTCCCATTGTTATATAGTGATCCAAAACCTTCATATCAAAGACTGTCCTATATCGGTTATGTATAATGAAGACCCTGGACATAAAATGTAATTAACACAATAAAAATCTGAAATGACTCACTGATGAGTCTAATAACATGAGCAAGGAGGAAAGGAGTCAAGGGGGACACTTGCCCCCCTCCCCCCATCACCAATAGTGGATATGGACATGTTTTTGAATAATGTTACATTATATGTGGCTCTCAAAGGAACAAAAATATCTAGGCATTAAATGGATTTTTTTTTTTTTTTTTTTTACAATCTTTGAAAAGCGTTTGTTGTTCTTAGAAAGATCCCGTGGCCGCCTTTAATTCTAGAGAGAATAAGGCCCAGTGTCTGTGCAATGGGATGGCCCACAGAGCCACACTTCCATTCCACAAATTAATTTCGATGAGGCAAAGTATGACCGCCATATGAGAATATTAGCCTCTTTATTTTAAGCCATATAGTCGGACTATGCATCACAGTCGATTCCAGTGGTAATACAAACAGTGAACAAGGTGCATTAATAAGAAATACACCTATCCACACGTAATGATTATTTCAGTACAGTACTTTACATTTTGAGATAATAAGGATAGGATAATGTGTCATGGGATAGAGTCACTTTTCCCTTTCTCACATTAAAAACAACACACAAATGTATTTCTAATCTAACAGTCATCATAGTAACATGATAAGCTACATCAAGTTAGTTTGCTCATATTGTATTTGAATGGTATATGTAACTGACTTATAACGTATCTAGACGTTTAACGGTTATATCACGAATGAGTATGTCATCATCAGAAAAACCACATTCACATTCATCTTTGTAGAAACCAGAAAACGATCGTACTAGAAACAATGTCAACATTCTACATTCATTTAATACACTGCTTATATTGTGTCAACGAATGCATAAAACATGAATATATTCAACAATATTTCTGAATTTATCTACATATGAAAAACAATATAACAAGTTTTATTCATTAATTAAGATAAATTATAATTTAACTTAATACTAAATTTAATTAAACACGCTGGTCATACGTGTAATGAGTATGCGGTAGAGTACTTCTTTCGCGGTGTACATTTTTTCAGGCAACTCATGCAAATAATCAAATATCTGGTTATTTCACATATATATTTACGATATATATCGGCGATTCTTTCAAGCAAACGATACATTTTTAT
>JAULBS010018513.1:0-10829 GCA_032355785.1 Symmetromphalus regularis
TGTATGACGTCCAATAGCCGATGATAAGGTAAAAATCAATGTGCTCTAGAGGCGTCGTTAAATAAAACAAAACTTTAGTTTTGTTTCATTTTCTGTTTTGTTTTACTGTGTCCCCAGCCCTATTCACTCATCACATTTTGACCCCCTCCCTTTCAGAAATCCTGCATCCACGCCTGCTCAACGTGCTCTTTCTGTTTACAGAAGTAAGATATTTATTTTTAACATTTTGATGGCCTTTTGGTGAAGGTCTTTATTTCTTTCTTTTTTAAACCCAACAATAATTGGAGTTTAAAAAAAAAATGATATTTTTAAACTGGGCTTATTCCCTGATTTGGGCTCAGTTCTTTAAATAAGTGAAAAATATGGGCGGGCTTATTCCCGATCAAATACTGTATGATGAGTATACGATCAATTACATAACAATAAATGACTATCAGAATCAATTAAAATAATTTACTGAATTGATATTTCATTCGTTTATTAACTTTTAACATTTACAGTTCATCAGTTTTACATGCAGATACATGAACAGATACAAGAAATGGCATAATGGAGGTGTTAACATAAAAAAAGACTTAAGAATATAAATGCTTGTATATATAACTTGTTTATAAAGACTGGCTATCGATTCTCGTCTTTTAAACATATTTAATAGATATTTCCCTAATTTACATTGTTAGTTGTTAATAAATCTATCAATTTAAACATAGATTGGTGGATTCTGTAGTATTTCTTAATATATAAAACTATAATCGCTAAAAAAAAAAAAAGTGAAAAAAGGCCAACATATTATCGCATGAAACTCATTTTAAATGTCTCCTATAAGTTACACAAAAACATAGTATATTAGATCTGCTTATGACCTAACATATAACACTGGTGACCATGTTCCTCATCTTTTGATATTGTGGTGTTACAGGAGTGTTGGAACGAAATTCATATTGGGGCAGCTGCCACTTCTGAACATCAAAATGCCGATGAATATTTCAGCTATAAATAAGGAACATATTTATGAGAATTATTGGGGGCCACCCGTACCCTTGGCTCCAACGCCCCTGAGTTAATTAAGTCAATATGTATGAATCGATTAAATTGCCGTTGTCACAAATGCACGTAAAAATATAAACAATGTCACTAGATAATACACTTTTATAGTGGAAGTCGCATATTTTCACTAAGTGGCAGTCCTCACAAACTATTTGTATTGAAATGTATTGCATTTAAAAGAACATATCATCAATTAAATGCACAGTACAGCTTACTATGTCAAATAAAGCAATTTATTACCAACAAAGGAAGATAATTACATAGGATATAATTAGAAGTGCGTCCGACAGTATTTATTGGCAGTCCTCTTAATAATGAATATAGAGTATACCATCAATTATAATCAAACAATAAATTTCTGTCAATTAAGGCAATGTTTCTGGTATACTTGAAATGACAATATATGAAATTGGGGCGTTGGGGCATATTAACACACGGTAAAAAAAAAAAAATAATAATAATAAAAATAAAACCTTCATAATTCAGTTGCATATATTTATAATTTGAATGCTCATTATTACACTTTTGTATTATGGATTTAGTTGGACCATTTTGTTTGAATGGTCTGATTATTTTACACTAGTTTATCATGTAAAAATAAAAAATAAACAATGATAAATAATAACAAAAAATAAAAATTAAAAATGCCAAATATAAACTTCACAAAATAAAAATTATAATCTGTACTCTAATTATAGCGATGTGCAACCAAACAGTAAAGATAATTTTCCAGGAGGAATATACCCACCATGCAAGGTCACACAATTTGTTATTTGAATTTAATTTATGGTAAAAGTAAATAATATTATTAGGAGGACTGCCACAATTCCTGTCGGACGCATTTTTTTCAGAATTTCCCTACAGGCACGGATGCAGGATTTCAGAAAAGGGGGTCCTGAAGTGAATTTCTGAAAAGGGGGTCATCCAAAAGTGATGAGTGAATAGAAATGGGGATAACTTAGTCTTTTTAAGAATAAGTTAATGGAGATTTAAGTTCATTGATATAATATTGTAATTAAGATATTTGTCTAAGTACAGTTTTGCAATGGATATTATTTTATGATAATTAGGTATGAATATAAATAAGATATGTTATTTATTGTTAGTTTTAAAATATGTAGATACAAATAGTTATTGGGTTTTCTTTCGTTATATTCACGATGAATCTATAACACCAGCATCATGATTGTATAAAGACCCGACCAACAGTCGGTAGGTGAAATGTTATTAACATATATGGAATATTGTATTCATTGTATTTATTTATTAGTGATGATTCTCTTTTCATTATTGTATTGTATTGTATTGTATTGATTGTATTGTATTGTATTGAATTGTATTATATTATATTATTTATATTATATTATGGATTATATTTATGATTTATATTTATACTTACGTTCAATTAAATATTGAATTTAATGTAGTAGCTGTAATTATTATATTGATGTATTATTGAATGTATTACTATTATCAAATTATATGTTTTTATAAAACCTTAATGTATAATGTACATTAATAATAAACGCTTCCACCCCCGGACAAAAAAGGGCACGCGTACCCCAGGAATTTACGCCGACGGGCCTCTTCTATTTTCTGACCTATAAATCTGGAAACTGTCTTGAATGCGTTGATGCTGCTTGCTGATGTCTCATACTTATCCGATTAAAAGAAGGTATTAGGGGTGCAACGACATACCGGTATACCGGTATATTGCAATACATTACTTACCGCGATATGGTATCGTGTATCGCGATATATCTACCTAATGAGTATCCATTCTTATAAAACCTATGACTATCACAGTAAGTTATACATAAAATGACTTAAATACATCAAATTTATAGTCGCGTTGTTATTTTATTTTTTTTCAAAAATTACCGAAGTGAATTGTTAAAATAATCGGTAGGTATAAAATTCTTTAACTATATGCTTAATCTATCAATCATCATAGTCGCCACATCAGCTTCAAGTATTGATCTCGTAGCGGTTAAGGCTACCATTTAATTAAAACATATAAATCTACTGTGTCTGTATACAAACCCGTAGCCAGGATTTTTTTGAAGGGGGGTTCGTTTTAGTATTAAAAGGGCACATGCGATCGTAACCAAATATCTTTTCAAAAAGCTGGGGTGGAGGGTGTGTGTGCTCTAGCCTAGTTTGAAAGAGCACTTCGGGAAAAAGGGGGGTTCGTTCGAACTCTCGAACCCCCCCCCCCACCCTACTAAGGGCTTGATATATTAGGGTTTTTCATGATATGTTTAATAATTAGTATGATAATATCAAAATATGACTTTACCACATCTAGATAATTAATCAAACTGTATTGCGGTATGTATTGCAATATAGGTTTACGGTAGCGCGATATATCGCAATACGGTTTTGGCTTTATCGTTGCTCCCGTAGAAGGTATGCAGTCGGTGCTGGCCATGATAGTGTACAGTTATTTTCAGATTTGTATAACATTCGATACTTATTAATATTTGAACTCAAATATCCTCTATTTATTTAGTACCGTATAAATGCGTTATAGGCAAATAAACAACAAAAACAAACCAAAAAAACAATATCAGCACAAAACAAAAAAATATTCTGGGAATTTTATTTTAGCTCAATCACTACAAGAAGTTTAAAATCAAATGGTAGCTCTATACAGATTAAAAAAGAAAAAATCTGGTCAAAATAATAAACGGCATTGTCGTGATACTCTCAAATAAGTAACAAATTCATTGGTTGTTAAATGCCACATAAATTATGGCCCGTCCCTTTAGTCAGTTCTATTTGTCACATGATCAACAAGCATATCACTCCGCCTAATGTTATTAAATTAATGTTTCATCTGATATTTATTTACAAACCTGACAGTAGCAATATATGTATACCATCTCAATAATTACAGGACGTTAAACTAAAACGGTGTAATTTATATAAAAGATTGATTTATTAAACGCACGAGCGTGAAATATTACACGGATCTATATTGTCTTGCGGTGGTTTGCTTGTGAGGTAGTTGTGTGTCGAATATGTTCACATGCTGCGCTAGAATTTCTTGCCCAACACCTTAGTACACCTGCCTTGGTTGTTCCCTGTGCTCCTCTAACCTCTCCGATAACCTTTGCTAGCGAACCCAGGTACGTTAACTTTTGTTTTTCCATATAACCATCCTTTCTATCAGTTCTATTTATTTTTAACCCACGTCACAATTTTCCCGATATCTCTTTCAAACCTGTCAACATATTCTGTACCAGTCACGCCCCCTTCGATTCCACCTGGCATTGTCAATAATTTAAAATAGAAAACTGCATGCTATATTCCAATAACATTTTCCCACAGGAAAGGAAAAACTAATATCTATTTTAGCATAGCACCTCATAGCTATAAACCTTCTATTCACCCTTCGCTTTAATTCCCGATCATTTAGTTTGCATCGCAAAGCTTTATAATTCTTAGCGCTGCGAAGAAAGTCTTTGGAATATTTTTCCCGGAAGAAAAATGGATATATACGTTTGTTTCGTTGTAAAAGACAAGATGAGTGAGTTTTACAGAAATAGAAGAGGATTTGTGTTCGAGGGTTTTAAGGACTTTCACAGCTGGGAAAAGTGCAAGCTGTGTTGAAATTCGAAACTTGCTCTGTGTGAAAATTCCCGTAAAAACATGGACTTTATGTTAAAAACATCAACGTTCATTTCCATACATTCTAACGTGAAAAACACACAGATTTTCTTTCACATGGAAACATTCACCGGATGTGAGATAAAATAAAATAAAATCGGACGTTTCTCAGGATAATAATTTAAAAAAATATATATTCCCAGCGATAACCGGTGGAAGATAACGACATTATTCGACAGGTGTGTAATACGACGGTGAAATACAACATTGTTCTATTTCACTTGCGGGTAATACGGCTACGTTGTAATGTATAACTGTTGTATTTCGTTTGTGTGATGTTTGTTTCAGTAATTCAGAGATCGTTTTCGCTTCTCGGTTTCAGAATACCGCGCGTTGGAAAGGATGTACACGGTGTTGTGAAATAAATGTCATGCGTCTATTCTGGTTGTGTTTTCTGTTCTACGGTTTTAGATCGATAGAATGCGGCGGATTTGTGGTGAATGCGAAGAAATCAGTGTAGGAAATTGATCGCCATTCCTGTGGGAATATGAGAGCGTCCGCTCGGCCAGGCATTAAATGTGGAAAGGCTGGTGTGAATTTAATTATTGTGCATCTTTCCTCTAGCTCAAATGATAAATTTCAGACTCCGACACGTTTATATTTCGTTATCACTTAAATGGTGTTTCAAGTAAATGTTTGTCCCTAAGGTGAGACCTGGAGTTGTGGGGTATGGTGTTTATAGTATTATATTCAACTTCAATTAATTTCAGTTCAGATTTATTGTACAAAATACACAAATGGAACAGGTATAAATATAACATTTACATGCATACATGTATACACAAATATGCACATATGCATGCACACACACATACATGTATACATACATACACACACACACACACACACACACACACACACACACACACACACACACATACATACATACAAATATTACATACATACATACACACACACACACATACACACAAATATTACATACATACATACATACACTTGCATGTATTACATTACATACATGTATATCTACATACACTTGCATATATTGCATTACATATATAGGTGGCAGCTTAATACAGGTTAATACTAAATTAGAATGGAAAGAATGTATATCTACATAGAATAAAACACACTAGTAAGTAGCACCGAGGTGTGATGTTTTTAAGAGGGTGGCCTGTAGGTGTCAGGTGCAGTTACATTCATTTGTTTAGAAATAAAATGGTGATCTCTGATGTTGGTGTATATGATCAAAATCCTAGGAAGGCATTACTTTTTATAAACAACTTTGTCAAGGACGAAAATCATTACCTGAAAGTAGGTGGGACAGAACATAACCCTGTCCAAAAAGTGTGAGGACAAAGCATCCCCTATCCAAAAAGTGGTGGGATGGAACACCCCTCTTTCCAAAATGGGGGATGTGTCCCCCATACCACCAGGAATGACGCCATTATAGACTTCCCTGTGTACTTTGGTACATTTGCGCTAAGACCACATGGTTAAGTGTTACATTGATACAATAAAGAGAAAATAACGGTAAAGATTATTATTAATGCATTTTTCGAAGCTAAAAGTGAGGGGGGATAATTATATAGGCGTCACCCGTCTAAAAAGGGGGGGCATGTCCTCCCCCCGGGATTTACGCCCATGAACTTTGTACTATACATATTAAACCTTGAGATGTGTATGCTATTTTCCGGAGTAAAAAAAAAAAGAGATTCTATATTTGTGTATGTTCTTGTATGTGTGTATGTACAAGTTTGTGTGTGAGCATGTGTGCACCAAACCATTTTCCTTTTTGCCCTTATTTCACCGGAGTGAAAGTTATTGATAAAAATGATGATGCCATCTGACAGGACACAAAATATACATGTAGGCATACATTTAGCATTTATGCACCGGAGATCCATCTGTTTGTTATATTCATTAGAAAGAGGCCTTATTGGGGATGCATATTTGTTGATCATCTGTAAGAGGCTTCATTAGTGGTTGCATTTTTTAATGCTAATAAGAGGCCCAGTTACAAATAATTTCATAAAAGCGCATTTCATAAAATCTTAACATTTTATAAAATCTTAACATTTTATAAAACATATTTAATAAAAAAATTGGCCTTTTGCCGAATTTCGTAAAACCACTGTGCATGAATCGTAAAATTGTTCGCCTTGATTTGTAAAACAGATCATGCATGCACACAAACACACACATACTCACACACACACAGACACAGATATACACTCACACTCTCGCTCTCTCACTCACTCACTCACTCACTAACTCACACACACACAGATACACACACACAGACAGACACACACACACACACACAGACAGACAGACACACAAACACACTCTCTTAATGTATATGTACATAGGTGCAGACACAGGATTTAAGGAAAGGGAGGGGGGAGTGTTTCAATTGGGAAATTGTTTTGGTTTGCCATTTTTAAGAAATTACTATTTAAATTATGTCGGGAACTTAAATATGTAAGAATAGTAATAAATATGTGTGTACAAGTGTAACATCCGTTTCCTCTTTTTTTATACACAAAGTAAAAAATTGTTTCCTAGAAAAACAAAGGAGGTGTTCAAACCCACTAAATGCCCTGTACTGTGTACATGAATTACCAAAGGCACCTTAAATATTGTGATAACTTGTCCCATGACATAAGGTCGTAAGTGACATTTATTACATTCTGACGAAATCATGATTGAAAGTTGGACCAGTTGAATAATCTTTGTTTTAATATTATTTCTATAGTATACAGGGCCAGGGATGGGAAAAGGGGGTGTTCCAGAATTGGCTGAGGTAAAGGATAATAATTTAAAAAATCGTTAAAAGTGGGGTCAAAGTGAAGGGGGGTTCTGGAACACCCCACCCAGATCTGGCCCTGATATAATCACAAGACCCTCTCCCATCTGTCTGCTTATGCCAACATAACTATGTTAATGCAACTTTAAGAAAATGCTATTCTGTAACTATGGTAATTCAACTTTAAGAAAATGCTATTCTGTAACTATGATAATGCCACTTTAAGGAAATGCTATTCTGTAACTATGGTAATGCAACTTTAAGTAAACACTATTCTGTAACTATGGTAATGCAACTTTAAGAAAATGCTATTCTGTAACTATGATAATGACACTTTTAGAAAATGCTATTCTGAAATTATGGTAATGCAACTTTAAGAAAATGCTATACTGTTCAGTCTCTGTCTCATCTAGCTATGCCAATGTAACTATGATAATGTTATTCTGTAACTATGGTAACGCAACTTTTAGAAAATGCTATTCTGTAACTATGGTAATGCAACTTTAAGAAAATGCTATTCTGTAACTATGGTAATGCAACTTTAAGAAAATGCTATGCTGTTCAGCTGTATACCTGATTGTATGTTTTATGTTCATCTCTGTTCAGTTTTTCTCTATCTCTCCATTATGTTGTTGTCAGTTTTGACATACTGAGCAGAACTGCCAGCACATGTCTCTCTCTGGAATGTTAGCTGCATGAGAAAATCCTCTTTTGTACACGTCGGTGCCGATCAGATTTCCGCAAGATCACCGATTCATTTAGCGTGTTGTTTCACCCCATTTTCTCACTGAAAATCAATGTTTTTGTTTTTTTTACCTTTTGACTCTTTGGGTGGTTGATTGATCATTGTTTGCCCTCTGAATAACTTAGATTTCCAATAGATCGAAAATTTGTTTGGCATATCAGTGGATCCAGAGGATGAGTCCAGGGGTCCGGACCCCCCATTTTCTCGAATTAAATTTTTAGAAAAATGTATTTTGCGTGAAAATTAACAATTTTTTCCCCAGTCTTATTCTCCCATCACATTTGGACCCACACCCCCTTTCTGAAATTTGGCATCTGCGCCTGCATATTGTTCGAACAATTTTTTCCTGACATTGAAAAATCAATGTTGTTTTTGTTTTTTTACCTTTTCACTCTTTGGGTGGTTAATAGATTTAATTTGTTTGTCTTCCTGAATTACATAGATTTCCATTAGATCAAAAATTTGTTGGCGTATTGTTTTGACAATTTTTTTTTCTCACATTGAAAAATCAATGTTTTTTTTAACTTTCTACTCTTTGGGTGGTTGATAGATTTAATTTGTTTGTCTTCCTGAATTACATAGATTTCCATAAGATCAAACATTTGTTACTGGTATATTGTTACAGCCCTTTTTTTTGGTCACTAAAAATCTTTTAGCTTTCTACATTTTGGGTGGTTGATAGATTTAATTTGTTCACCTTCCTGAATTACTTAGATTTCTGTTAGATCAACAATTTGTTAGTGTATTGTTTCAACAATTTGGATCAATCCTTCTCAGTGGACCCATTTGCAGTTGGGCTATTTTCTGTTCCAACCAGTGGTCCACAATCGGTTCATCAAAGGCTGTGGTATATGCTGTCCCATCTGTGGGAAAGTGCATAAATAATATCTCTTACTGTTTATCAGAAAGTATGCTATATGGTGGCAGTGGGTTTCCTCTAAAGACATTATGTCATAACGACCATTTGTATGATGTGCAATAGCCGTTGAAACAAGATAAAAATCAATGTGCCCTAGAGGTATCGTTAAATAAAACAAACTTTATTGTTTCACCAATTTTTCTCACATAGCAATTTTATTTTGTATTTCTTTGAGTGTTGATATAATTAGTTTTTACCTGTAATTTATTTTACCTCTCTGAGTACTCAAACTTCCATTATACCAAACATTTGTTCGTGTATTGTTTCAATTAGGGAATGGGATGTAGCTCAAATGGTCGAGTGTCCACCTGTGAACCGGTCGGTCATCGGATCGATCCTTCTTAGTGGACACATCTGCAGTTTGGGCTATTTTCCGTTACAACCAGTGATCCACAACTGGTTCATCAAAGGCCGTGGTATGTGCTGTCCTGTCTGTAGGATGGTGCATATAAAAGACCCCTTGCTGCTTATCAGAAAGAGTAGCCTATGTGGCAACAGTGGGTTTCCTCTTAATACATATGTCAGAATGACCATATGACTGATGTCCAATAGCCGACGATAAGATAAAAATCAATGTGCTCTAAAGGCGTCGTTAAATAAACTTTACTTTTTGTTTCAATCATTTTTCTCATATTGAAAATACATATTTTTTTGTGTTTCTTCTCACTGAGTCTTGATTGGTGTAGCCAGGTTTTTATATTGTGGGTCGGGGCATTTTATATTGGGGTGTGGGGAATTGCACCAAAAGAGACTAATTGCATGAAAGATGAATATATATATATATAAAATAGGAGGGGGAGGTGATTTTGGGGTTATGGCACCCCTCTGGATATACCAGTGTCCACCAGTGAAAAGGTTTGCTACAGCCAAGTAGTAAAAAAAAAAAAATTATAGTAGTTGTATGTTGTTTGATCTCTAGAATCTCAAGCTGATGACAGTTCAAAACCCATTGGAGGCTAGATCTTTCTTGACTACATGTCAAAATAACCAAAAGTTTTACATCCAATAGCTGATGATTAATAAATCAATGTGCTCTAGTGGTGTCATTAAACAAAACAGACCAAAATAAAATGTTGTTTGACCTCATTTTATGATATTAAAAATCTTATTTTAAAAATCTTTTTGGGTGGTTGCCCTCTTGAATTACACGTATCTATAGATATCTTCAAATCATTCAGTTAGCATATCGTTTTACTTCTTTTCTCACACTGAAAATCAGACTTTTTTTTAAACTTCTGCTCTTTTGGTGATTGATAATTTGTTTGTCATCCTCAATTACATAGATTATCTTAAGATTAAAAATGTGTTTAGTGTATTGTTTCACCTTGTTTTATGACACTGAAAATCTCTTTCTCTCTTTTCTCTCTTCTCTCGCTTTCACTTTCTCTCTCTTATATCATTCTCTCTCCTTACTTTCTTTTACTTCTCTCTAGCCTATTTGACTTCTCTCTCTCTCTTTCCTATCTGTTCTCTCTTTTCTCTCTCTCTTCTCTCTTTTCTCTCTCTCTTCACTCTCTTCCCTTCTTCCCTCTTTCTTCTCTCTCTCCTATCTGTCGCTTCTCTCTATCCTGTCTCTCTCTCTCTATCCTGTCTCTCTCTCTCTCTCTCTGTCTCTCTCTCTCTCTCTCTATTTATATCTATATCTATTATATTTCATTTTCAAAATATTTGTGTTT
>JAULBS010018524.1:0-10828 GCA_032355785.1 Symmetromphalus regularis
GGAAACTGAAGCGTTTGTAGCCAGTAAATTGCAGGGCTTTGCTCTTTAGCGGGTATATGGCCCACATTGGACGGGATACCAACCAATAACGGTTATAATAAATTATAACCAATAATCGATAATCAATAAGCAGCCCGTCCATTTTGGACTAACTGAACTCCTATCCCTTCACTAATAAAAAATCTTTAAAGTTTAAACTATTTTTGAACATATCATTCTAAAATTTCTGTATCTTCCCTTATAAGTTATAAATGGTTATATGTATATTATTATCCTTGAACCAGATCTTGAATGTTTAGATTTGATTACCAACTCTAGATACTAAAAGTCACTGATTTTTAATACTGTAAAATGTTACCAGACACGGCTGATTGTTGTCCGTTTATTAGCCGTTATCATTGGTCTGTCCGTTTATTAAACTTAACCAACTGGCATTGACCAATCGCATTGATTGTATACAGTGTCAACAAATATGGCGGACAGGAGGAAAGGCGTTTCGTCAGAAGAAAGAATTCAAGAGTCTGACAGACAGTTTCTTGGTATTTTTCTCTTCAAAACACATTTAAAATTATTTTGTTTCTAATTGAAGTCTATATTTAATCTTGTTTTGTTTTAAATATAATACGATAAAAACTAACACAGCTTAGCATGATCATCGTAACGAATCGTTACGTCTTACGATAGACTTACGTAGTCATAGACATTGTTACGATTGTAGGCCTACTCTATTATTCGTGGTATTTAATGAAACATGGAATGATGAATCCTAAATAAGCATCGTTCCTTAACCTAATACGATTTTGTGTAGTTTTGTTATTTAATGTTAGATGCATAACTAATACCACAAAATCAAAATGTTCCAAAATATATTGTTTTTATTATTTTAATCAGAAATCTTTACAGACATTTCGTCCTCCATAAATTGGCATAATAGTTACTCCAGGATATCTACTAAGAATGGCAAAATAAATAAATAAATATTTACTAATTTTATCAAGGGGCCTTTTATCATTACTTTACATCTATCACAAAGGAATTATTGTTAAAATGCTGGTTGAAAACATGGATGGACCTAAAATCCACCATGACAAAAGATGAGAGTTATCTTTTCATGCTTTCTACAAAAACCAGTGTAGGCCACACCATTAACATGAAGGACTGTTCAGGACTTTTGAATAACTTTTTTTTTTTTTCTCTCTTTTTTATCCTATAAATTTACTATTGTTAAAGAATTGTCATCAGAATTCAACGAGATAATAACTGCAGTGTCAAATGAAAAACCATTAACGTTTCAAATATTAACACTACAACACAGAAACGACCAATTTATTGTTAATTGGGTTGATTTCATAAACAGTGATGACACAAAAAATATAATAACAATAATAATAAATAAACAAAAACCCAGCAAAAACACAACATTAATTATTATTATTGATTAGAAATGCATACATCTAACCCAATCATTTTATCTTCCAGTAACATTAGAAGACATTTTACCCCTATTCGTTGTAACACAAATATATTAGTTATCTTCAAATATTTTTTATTTGACATGACAAGGTAATAACGAAGGTAAATAATGCAGACAAAATGCACATTGAATTAATTGGAAACATTTTTTTCTAAATTCTGGTTACTTTCGAAAGCTGATTTTTGGGATTAGTTACCAATTTTCAAGTCTATAATTTATCATAGTATTATTTACATGTATATAGCACATTTTAAAATTTGAAGCATCGTGTTACTTGGTAAGCACGCTATGTTTGTTATGACAGCGAATACTGCATGTGGAGCTTGTGTGCACACGACATATCGCCGTTTCCGCAAAGGGCACGAAAAGAGAACAGGCATGAATAGTAGACACTTGACCATACTATTTTTGTATTCATAAATAGTGAAATGTAATGGAACTATATGAAGTTTGGTTTGACGAACTACTACTTTTGGTGCATAATTGTACTGATGCCCTGGGGAAGCACTCTGTATCTTCACATTAATTTTCCGTTCCAACCCGTGATCCACAACTGGTTCATCAAATGCCTTGGACAGTGCATATAAAAGACCCCTTGCTGCTTATTGGAAAGAGTAGCCTATGTGGTGGTGGCAGGTCTCCTTTAAAAATATGTCAGAATGACCATAATTATGATTGAGGTCCAATAGCCGATGATAAGATAAAAATCAGTTTGCTCTAGACGTCGTTAAATAAAAAATTTTTTACTTTACATTAATTAGTGTTTTTGTACAGAAGCTCTTTCCAGAATTATTATTATAAATAAATGTTACCGTACGATTCAGAGTAAACATTCAACAAGTCCTAGGGCAAATATTATTAGAGCTGGTTTGTTCATTTTCTTTTGATTTAACATTGAGTCACCATGGTGAGGAAGAGAAATTACAAGTTGTAAGCTTAAATATGTCTGTTAAAATTATGTTACCTTTATTGTGCCTCCATACATCGAGTTATGAAAAAACTGAATATTTGAAACTTGATTGTTTTTAGTTCATCAAGCCAAACTTCATATCGTTCGATTACATTTCATTCCATTTCACTATGGTTGTTTGCGCTTGTCAAATACAAAATTTTTATAAAAAAAAATATTTAATTTTTTTACAGAGAGAACAGGTGTTGGAAATATGGTTCGAGATGTTCTAGCGAAAATTGTTGCAAATAGACCAATGGACCCCATAGATTTCTTAGCTGAATAGTAAGTGTCCTCATACTATTGATAGTGTGATTCACATTATGATAAAATATACTCCTTCAAAAAAGTTAATGATCAATATTTACTTTGCACATAACAATCGAGTTTAACGGTGACATGGGAGCAATATTGGTCTTACAGCTGGCCTACGGCCTTGGAAATTGGCTGCATGGAGTCTGTTTCTCAATGTTTGTGAGGTGATGTGGACTCCAGCGGCCTGGTGGAATTGTCTGTTGAGGTTAGCAGCATCATCAAAAGTAATTGAGGAGCGGGACGTAGCTCAAATGGTAGCGTGTTTGCCTGTGAATCGGTCGGTCGTCGGATCGATCCTTCTCAGTGGACCCATATGCAGTTTGGTCTATTTTCTGTTCCAGCCAGTGGTCCAGAACTGGTTTATCAAAAGCCGTGGTATGTGCTGTCCTGTCTATGCGATGGTGCATATAAAAGACCCCTTGCTGCTTATCGGAAAGAGTAGCCAATGTGGTGGCAGCAGGATTCCTCTAAATACATATGTCAGAATGACCATATCATTGACATCCAATAGCCGCTGATAAGATAAAAATCAATGTTCTCTAGAGGCGTCGTTAAATAAAACCAACTTTACATCAAAACTATTTTGACGAGCCAGTGTCGCCAACAATCTGTCTTGATGCTGTATTGTAGATGATGGTCTTCCACTCCTGGGTCTATCACGCAAATATCCTGTACTGTTGTAACATGTTTACAATCTGGAAATAACACTTTGTGATGCTGCAAGTCTTCTAGCCACCTGTCTTTGACTTTATCCAGTTTCAAGCATCCCGAGTGCTCTACTTCATACTTCAATTGTCAAATGGCGGCATTGGGGCATGCTAACTGAATTTTAACCTTAAACGATGTGTAGTCTCAAACTGACGACATTCAATTTCATCAGAGCTTTAAATTTGCGATTTCACAACAGTGCGTTTTCAGTCTGATTTTCACCCAAACCATTTCAAGTTCCGGGTATGGATGTGCAAATTGTGCATAATCATGTAAAGAAATTACACGCAAAGTACATTATCTCATTTTTGCTTGTTAAAAAAATATAACAGTTTTCATCTTTATGTAAGAAAATATTATATATTATTTGATATGTGATCCTTAACTTTCTTGGAGGAGTATGTATACAACTTTCAAGCCTGGAAATAAGTGGGTGGTCAAAGACATTGACCAGTACAAATTTATCATTTTAGAAGATTTGACAATCACAAAGTTAATTGTGTCAGTCATTTTGTCTGACACTAATGTTTGAACTTTTTAGTAAAAATAACATTTTTGTATAAAGTCAGCTTGATACAGCTTGAGTCTGTTGAATAAATTGTGAAAAATTAAATAATAAAAATCATATACCAGAAAAACTAAATAGTGTTTTTTCTTTAAATTGTTCATATTAAATTGTGTGTCAGGAACATTTTCCTTAATGTCCCACACAAATTGACTGATGCTGAACATTTTGACCAGCTAATAATTATTTCCAGGCCTAAACTTAAATGACAAAAAAAATAATAATAATATAAGAAACATCACCATCGTTGTAATGATAAATTAATAAGCAGGAATGAGAATTGTATGTGACTCTTGAAAGCCCTATCTGGGCATTGACCATACTCTCTATCAGGGCCAAGGCTTCCCATGGATTTGTATATAAGGCCTGCACAAATAGAACGATCGTTTTGTTCGTGCATCAGTTATGCAAATATATTTCGCATAACCGATTTACCATTCGTGTAAAATTTGCTAAATAAAGTTTCTATCATCTTCTCTCGGAGTACAACTTGACTGATTTCCGACATGTATAATTATAATTACATAATTAGAATACTTTATGTTGGGAAATGTAATGTATTCTTATTGATTATTATATGTCGCCAATCATAAATTGCGATAATAAATGTTAGTTGAAAATTTTCGGCTGATTACTGAGAACGATCAACTATCATAGAGTACAAGGTTTTCATTCAACAAATTAAAATTTTGATAATCACATGTAATAAGCAAAATATGATTTATATACTGCAAAATTAATGTATATTACAGTTCCTTTTTACTTCAAAGTGACAATAGTTTTATTTATTAAAATTAATTTTAGTGATTTTTGTTACCAATTTTTAAAAATCAAAATTGATTACGCAAATTGTTTTGGCATAACCTATTTTCCGGTTATGCAGATTATGAATTTGTGCAGGCCTCTATTAGTCAAGGCCCGTATGCAGGGGGGTGCGACGGGTGCACATGCACCCCCTTAAATCTGTCGAGGTCCGTAAATGCAAATTTGGATTGACGCTAATTTACTAGAAAACATTAAAAACGAAAATAAAACATTCGGGCCATTACAAATGCACCCCCTAAAGAAAATGCTGCATATGGGCCTGTAATCTGAATAATCACCAGCCACTTTTCCAATTCCCATGCTGAAATAAGATGGCTGAGGTACACCAGGATTTATTTTCAATTAATAAAAATGAAAATTCTTCGCTATGAGTGTATGGAAATGGGAAGTTCGAATCCCTTATCATCCAACAATTTTATAATATACTGATGGAAAAAACAAACACAAGTTTTGTTTAGGTAATATAACATTTTCATCCATAGAACTGAACGCATATCCAGTTGAAATTATATCGTGGAGGCAGAATGTACAGTCATGTACTTTTTTTTTTGTTGGTCCTTGGTAAAACACGGTCAATTTATATGACTGATGGGTTGGTGAAAGAAATTTCAAATTATAATTACCTTGGTACTGGGTCTGTGACCACCGGCAATAAATAAAGTTTGCGGTAGAGGGTCATTTTGGTATCAAATCCATGTGTATATTAACCTTGGTAGGGGGTCATGAGCATATTTTATAGAAGTAGGTGGGGGTGGGGTGAAAACTTAATTTTTTTACATTGGTGGTACCCTAAAAATTTAAAGGTGTTCTGACCACCCCCTCCCATTTAAATTTAACTGGAAGAGCCCTAATGTATTTATTTAGCATTTTACATAGGTATCTCATTGTACGGTGTAAAGAATCTTTTGTTAAGACTGGGTCAAATGGCAGCATGTGTGTCATGGCATGAAATAATCATACATAAAATATTTGAAATATTTACCAACAAAACAAAAAATTAGTTTTTTCTGTCAGTATACCGACCCCAGAAATAGCCCCGGGCAATCGGCAATGTTGTGGAAATTACCGTGGTTTTCATTCGCTGCAGCACTTTTTTTGCCATGGCCTAAATTTATTTCAAGGTGTATTTTTTTATTATTATTAAAAATAAAGTATACTGTTTAAGCGCACATGCCCCATTAAGCACACACCACCTTGTCTTTTGGCTGCCGAGTAACGTGAACTCATCTCCAGATCACGAGATTGAAAAAAATCCATTAACATTGAAAGCTGATCATTTTGCAACTTTTACCAGGAAAGGAAGAGCGTCGGTATCCTTTTTATGTCCAGTGAATACATAAAGAGACATGTGCGCTTAAATGAACAACAAATATAAGAAATTATTTCTTACTGCACTGTGTGCATGGTCGAATACGGTACTTCACGTCAAAATTGCTGTGGAAAATGTTGTGGAGAATTATTTTGCTGTTGACATTTTCTTAATTGAAGGTTGTTTGTTTTCCCCCCTGTGCCCCCTTTCCTTTTTCCACCTTTTGATATACTACTTTCAGCCCTTTCTGACAGCACCCCCTTATGTCAAAATCTTGCCATCCTACTCCACATCCCAGTCCTCGTCTCTCCAACTGCGACAGGTGCTTGTCTCTTGTGGACATATGTGCCACAAACCCGTCATTCTTCAACAACTTTTGCTGTGGGCTTAGTCTGGCCACCTTGGGGATGGTTCAGTGGTCGCTTCTGGCATTGTTAAGAGACACCTGCCACCATCTATTTTGCACCCCTACTTCTGGCGGTCATTAGTGCCGTGGGACAAACCAGCTTTATTGAAAAACGTTGTGGAGAATTATTTTGCTGTGGACATTTTCTTAATTGAAAGGTTGGTATACTAATAAGAATAATGTGTTTCAGTTTTTTATCTCAGGAAGAACAAAGCTCTCATGTACAGAAAGCATGTCAAGTTATACAGATGACACATCATAGTCGGCCCGTGTTCGAGAGTAACGTGCGAGTAGCCTACGACATACTCGGAAAACCCAAGGCAACAAGTAAATATAATTTTGTTTTGTTTAACGACACAACTAGAACAGATTGATTTATTAATTTATTTATTAAATGGATGTCTAACATTTGGTTACAATGTGCAAGTATCCTTCGACACTGAAAACCCAGTGCAACAAGTAAGTCATGTGGTCTCCACCAGTATTCAGGAAAGGAATGGAGGGAATCGGTAGAACTGGTACCACTTGTAGAAAGGGATGGAAGGAATCAGTAGAGCTGGTTCCACTTATAGGAAGGGATGGAAGGAATCAGCAGAGCTGGTTCCACTTATAGGAAGGGATGGATGGAATCAGCAGAGCTGGTTCCACTTATAGGAAGGGATGAAGGGAATCGGTAGAACTGGTACCACTTGTAGGAAGGGATGGAAGGAATCAGTAGAGCTGGTTCCACTTATAGGAAGGGATGGATGGAATCAGCAGAGCTGGTTCCACTTATAGGAAGGGATGGAGGGAATTGGTAGAACTGGTACCACTTGTAGGAAGGGATGGAAGGAATCAGTAGAGCTGGTTCCACTTATAGGAAGGTATGGATGGAATCAGCAGAGCTGGTTTCACTTATAGGACGGGATGGAGGGAATCTGTAGAGCTGGTTCCACTTACAGGAAGGGATGGAGGGAATCAGTTGAGCTGATTCCACTTATATGAAGGGATTGCAGGGTTCCACCTAGCATCATCATGACTCACAGGGTTTTATTTTGGGAGTCAAGTATTCAAAAATAGGAGTCAAGCATATTATTTCAATAACATAATTAACTGAATAGCTGTCTTGTTTATATTACGAGCATATGTTATATCAGTTACCAATTTTTCAATTTTTATAATACTATTACATGTTTATCCATCGTTTTTTCTTCTCATAAATATTAGGCATTGAGTATTAAAATCGATTGACGTCAGAAATATTTTGCGTCAACCATGACTCTCACATATTTTATTTAGGAGTATTTTAGCAAAATATTGTGTCAAATACTCAGGATTTCTGCATCAAGTGAAACCCTGGGATAGTACCTGAAATTTGCAGCATACAATAGTTAAATTATACATATTTTCTTCCAATGCCAAAGGCAGAACATGAAAAGATATGGGGCAGCCTTGCCAGTCTATGTACATTTGACAGTGAGTTTCACTGAGCACATGAAACCAAATGAGAAGAAGAAATGAAATTTAATATAGAATTTTTAAAGGAAAATTGTGAATACATATGAAGTTTCTGTTTAATTGCAGCAGGCAAAGGTGGTAAAAAGGTTGGTTTGACTGGTGCAGTGTACACAGATCTTCTCTACTTATTATGCAGGTACATATAAGTCTATAGAACTGTCTAGAGTTATCTCTACTTGTTATACCTGTGTCTCTATAGAACTGTCTAGAGTTATCTCTTTATTTGTTATGCCTGTGTCTCTGTAGAACTATCTAGAGTTATCTCTACTTGTTATACCTGTGTCTCTATAGAGCTGTCTTGAGTTATCTCTTTATTTGTTATGCCTGTGTCTCTGTAGAACTATCTAGAGTTATCGCTACTTGTTATACCTGTATCTCTATAGAGCTGTCTAGAGTTATCTCTTTATTTCTTATGCCTGTGTATATAACTGTCTAGAGTTATCTCTTGTTATGATTGTGTCACTATAGAGCTGCGTAGAGTTATCTCTTTACTTGTTATGCCTGTGTCTCTATAGAACTGTCTAAAGATTTATCTTTACATGTTATGCCTGTATCTCTACAGAACTATCCAGATCTTTTTTATAAAACACATCACTAGATCACATCACATTTTAACTTTCCATTCTAAAATTGGGGCCTGCATATGGTCTTTATTTTGGTACTAAAATCTAAAACAGTTTCCTTTATGGTCTTTACTTTTATACTAAAATCTAAAATTGCTTCCATTATGGTCTATATTTTGGTACTAAAATCTAAAACAGTTTCGTTTATGGAGTTTACTTTTATACTAAAATCTAAAATTGCTTCCATTATGGTCTATATTTTGGTACTAAAATCTAAAACAGTTTGTCATTGTGGTCTTTATTTTGGTACTAAAATCTACAACTGATTGCATCGTGTTACAGTGACATCCCGACAGCTGTGACAAGTAAACTGATGAAGAAGATACAGTGCTGTGACTTTGAAGCAGTTCCATACGATGTTTTCCGATCAGCTGTTTTTACTTGCTGTGTTCTACAAGGTGCGTTAAGTTCTAACTGTTGTTCTAATGGTGGGGTGGTTGTGTGTGTGTGCAAGTGAGTGAGAGAGAGAGAGAGGGACGGACAGACAGACAGACAAACATAGACAGACAGACATACTATATTTTTATTACTATTTTCAATATATTTTACATCTTGTTTTGAGGAGACTTTTTTTAAATGCCATGTTTTACCAGTTTTACTCATTTAACTGGTTGTATGCCTGCATACTTCTATATTCAACCGCTATGAAAAGAAATTATTCAACTTCAAAGTGTAAATTTAATGTTTTTATTTAAACAATGGTGCAAGATTTTTTTCGTTTCTGGCCTTTAGGACAGTCACAGGAAATAAAATAAGTGTGAATTTTCACTTTTAATTTTAGTTTAATTTAGCAAAAGGTAGGGTTGGCAAGTTCGTGAAAGAAAAAATAATAAAAATTCTGACCTTATGTGGTGCTGTTGTGTTTTTTAATTTAGATTATGCCAAACTGTCAGCTGTTTGACTCTCTCGATGTACAGAAATGCGGAAAAGCTAAATAATTAAATACAGTTTTATGTGATGCTGTTGTGTTTTTTTATTTAGATTATGCCAAACTGTCGGCCCAGCTGTTTGACTCTCTCGATGTACAGAAATGCGGAAAAGCTAAATAATTAAATACAGATTTATGTGGTGCTGTTGTGTTTTTCTATTTAGATTATACCAAACTGTCGGCCCAGCTGTTTGACTCTCTCGATGTACAGAAATGTGGAAAAGCTAAATAATTAAATACAGATTTATGTGGTGATGTTTTGTTGTTTTATTTAGATTATGCCAAACTGTCTGCCCAGCTATTTGAATCTCTGGACGTACAGAAAAGTGGTAAAGCTAACAAAGTTTTATGTGATGCGGTTCTGGATCAACTGAAGACCGCATTGGGAAGTTCTAGAAACGACGTTAAAAGGTATATTAATTCATTCCATTTAATACTGTATGATTGTTTCATTAAAGGTCTTGAGCCTGAGCTGAACAAGAGAATGTTTAAATATTTATTTCAAGGAGTAACAGAGTTTGCCATTCACGTCAATGCTGCATCATGGTTACATTACGGGAGAACATCAGACTCAAGCTGAAGATCTATGGATGCTTTCTCACACTTGACTACGTGTCAAAATTGACAAATATTTGACATCCAATAGCTGATGATTAATTAATTAATGTGCTCTACTTGTGGTGTTAATTATTTTAAAACTTAAAGGTGCAATTTTATTGGTTGATTTTATAACTAAATGTTAATTAAAGGTGACATTTTATTGGTTGCTTTTATAATATAAATTAAAGGAGAAATGTTATTGGCCAATTTTTTTTTAATGTAAATTAAATGTGAAATTTGATTGGTTGATTTTATATGATTAAATTAAATGTAAATTAAAAGACGACATTTTATTGGTAAATTTTATAATATAAATTAAAGGAGAAATTTTATTCATTGATTTTATAATGTATATTTGCTGATGAAAGGTCACTGAGATATCTCCCACTGGAGATTTTTATATCGGCCTCCATGGCGCAGTGATTAAGCTATCGGACTTGAGGCTGGTAGGTACAGATATCAAATCTCAGTCGAGGCAAGGGAATTTTAATCTCTGTATCGGCTCCAACCCAGAGTGAGTGCTCCGCAAGGCTCATTGGGTAGGTGTATACAACTTACACTGACCAGTGGTCCACAACTGGTTTAACAAAGGCCGTGGTATGTGCTATTCAGTCTGTGGGATAGTGCAT
>JAULBS010018535.1:0-10828 GCA_032355785.1 Symmetromphalus regularis
GATTTTCTTAACTGATTTTCTTAATATTTGGAGAGCACAATCTGGGGGATTTCATTAACAGATTCATGTATTTTTTTCCGATTAGAAACTCTAATTAATTACAAATAGCTAATTAAAGAGTACAATGCTATGTGACGTCACGTCTTATGACGTAGCCCGCATATATGCAGGCTCAGCACGAAGCGGGTTAACATAATATGTTATTCAACTTACATATATATTGTATAACAACTATTCAGTTTACATGTATATTGTATAACAACTATTCAACTTACATGTATATTGTATAACAACTATTCAATTTACATGTATATTGTATAACAACTATTCAACTTACATCTATATTGTATAACAACTATTCAACTTAAATGTGTATTGTATAACAACTATTCAACTTTCATGTATATTGTATAACAACTATTCAACTTACATGTATATTGTATAACAACTATTCCACTTACATGTATATTGTATAACAACTATTTCACTTACATGTATATTGTATAACAACTACACTTTGCTATGTTATCCCTATCTTATACTGAATGTTGGAAACTGAATTGTTTTCCCCCTAATTTTTATTATTATTCATACTGCCCACACTACCTTGGGAGTATTCTCTCCACTCGGCCATTCTAGATGATCTCCCCTTGGTGGTGTCTACATACTATTATGGGGAGATAATTCAATTTCCTTCCTACAGTTGTGATAGAACTGGTAAGTATCAATAATAATAAAAATTAGAAACAAATTTTCTAATTATTGGAAGTACTTTTTAAAGGTACTTTATACATGTAGGCTCAGTGATTTTCCTTTTTTCAAAAAATAGTATTTTCCATTTCATGTTTTAGTGAATTCCATTTCATTTCTGTTTCAGGAATAAAATATGTAATTAGCAACTTAACTGAAATAATTTGTCGCAAAATGTTCAAAAAAGAATGTCTACATCAGCTTACATATAACCTTTAAATTGCTTTCCATGTTTGGCATAGAATTGAACTTGTGGTGAAGTATCTCAGGAACAAAAGTTACAATTACAGCAACTAAATAAAATCTTAACTTCACAAGTTTTATTAAAAGTGAAATAGCGTTAACAGGTTGTGAAACACAATGTCACTGAAAGCATTTACTTACGTAAAGGCACAGGTGCAGAATGCAACAACAGAAATAAACATAGATTAAAGACTGTCCCCATTATACAGGTGCAACACACCAAGCAGAAATCCAAATAAATCCAGTAAATAAAGACTCCACTTACATGCATTTGCCAGCAATACTATATATATGAATCAAATCCATATATATATATATATATATATATACATTTACAAATTTTAAGTTTTACAGCGTTTGTTAATAGTTAAAATGATTTCACTGAAAAACCTAATGGTGTTTTCAAATGCAAATTCCGTTTGACAATGTAAATTCTGCAGATTCCAGATAGTGGTAAATCATTGGGTCTGTACGTGTACCTGTACTTAAACATAAACATACATGTACAGTAAATACATTGAATACAGTTTTGAACTTTTATTTGAGATTAGATGGTGGACTAAATTGTAAGAAAGTATCTCTTGTCAGTGACATGAAGAGACATTAAAACAAACCCAGCCCTTTAAACATTATGTACAATGTTCACTATAAAAATTTAACAAAAGCCCCAGAAAACTATTTCCTGTGTAGGGAAGAAACAGAGCAATTTAAACAAAAAATGTACATGCATAGAGACCTGCACAAATTGCATGGACGATGGTTTCGTTCATGCATCAGTTACGCAAATTTATTTTGCATAATTGATTTACAGTTCGTGTAAAATTTGCTAAAGTGATTTCCAACATGTACATGTATATAACTATAATTAATTACATGTAACAGAAATTACAAATACCAGTCTAGTTATAATATTTGTGTTAAGAAGTGTAATGTATTCTCATTGGTTGTTAGATGTCGCCAAAGGGAATTCCTTCAAAATGCAGTCAATCAGAAATTGCGATAATCCATTAATAAAAGTTAGTCGGAAATCTTCGGCTGATTGCGGAGAATGATCAAGTATCACATATGCGATGTTTTTCCAATGAAAAAAGTTATATTTATTACACTTACAGTTCCTTTTTACTTCAAAGTGACAATGGTTTTATTTATTAAAACTTATTTTAAAGTTGTTCTTCCATTTTTTTAATAAACGTTTATGCAAATCAAAATAGGTTATGCTAATGTTTTTGGCATAATCTATTTTCTGGTTATGCAGATTTTGAATTTGTGCAGGCCTGGCATATATTAAATGTAGTTTCTCCAAAATTTCTATAAAATATTACATTTGGTCCATTTCAAATCCATTTACCTTTTTGTTCTAATGCCTACATGTACCAAGAAATTTATGTGACTTAGTCCTTGTATTTTTTAGTTATTTTAGCATAGACATGAAAAGGTTAATCTTAGAATATTATTGTTTTTCAGATGGTTGAACTTCCTTTAATGTGCAAAGACAGTTCTTCACAGTCTGCCAGCACGACATCTACGACCACGAGCAGCCCCTCCCCCAACTCTCCGGTGAACACTGTGCCCGGGCTCCCAGATGCCTTCCAGTTCACCCATCCACATGCCAATCATCATCACCTGCATCGGATACACTACATCTCTGCACCGCAGAGGCATCACAAGCCCACGTCATCCCCACCCAGTGAAAAAAGTAGTTCTCCAAAATCAGACAGTTTTGAAAGTAGTTCTGGTCAGGATGATATGTCAATACGGCCGGATGAACCGACGTCATTGAGTGGCAAGTCGGATACGGCACTGCTCGACTCAGATAATGTGGAGCCCTACAAAGAAGATTCTTATGTGACTTTTTCTAAGAGCAAACCTGGAGCTCCACATGAATATAGTTACCCAAATTTAGAACCTGTTGTGCAAAAGCCCCCCACTAAACGTGAGTCTGTCAGTATGAAACGGCAACAAGCATTCTCCATACAAAATCCACCTCTACCCCTCAAACCAAACAAGCGAAAGAGCCGTCACAAGACCGACCAATCGGGTCGCTTGTTGAATCAGCGGTCTCGTTGCAAGCACTGCAATGAGGTCTTCTCACATGAGGACAACCACCGGGGTAGTTGTGAGGACGCTCCAGACGAGGTACAAAAGTTAATAGAGTGTGTGACGTGTGTTTGGTGTTCGAAATGTTTAATATATCACTGTATGTCAGACGCGGACGGGGAGTACAGACATCCCTGTGTGTGTGACTCTAATGATGATTCCAACTGCAAAAAGTGGACGGCTTTAACAATTTTATCATTTTTCATCCCATGTCTATGGTGCTATTGGCCTTTAACTGCGTGTCACCGGTGTGGTGTCTCTTGTGGCTGCTGTGGAGGGCGCCACATGTCGGTGTGATGACCACAAAAGCCACACTAAAAATATATATATAAATATGCACAGGATTTTTCCATTTCGCCTTTATTCATAGTAAAATACTTGTAGATAAAGAGAAAAAAGACATCATTCTAGTTGCAGATTGGTTGAACAGAATGGAACCTGCAACACCAGGTACTGCTCCAGCAACAGCCATCATGTTAAACAGATTTGGTGCAAAATGTATACATGGGAGATAACTGTAATATTGCATTTACTGCAAGGGAGATAAGTTTCATGTTGAATGTTGTTCATGACATCTAGGGGCCATGTTGCTAAGTGCACTGTCTGTGTTGAAAAGGCTGAAATGTTTACATTTTCACTTGCTACACCTATTGTGAATAGAAGTGCTAGCTGGTCGCCTGTCATGGCTGGCCAGAGTGGATTCGAACGTGGCAAGAGCTTGGGTGTTTCTCATGAAGAGGGAACTAAGTCTGTGTGTATTATGATAACATGTAGATGATTGGGCAGCTTGTCCCTAGATATACAGTTGGTGTACATCATGTAGTACTGTACTTCTGTCATACTCTACTTCATATGGCACAGTATATGTTGTATTTCATATGGTACTGTATTTCTGTGATACTGTATTTTATGCAGTAGAGTTCATATGGTACTTTATTTATGTGATACTGTATTTCATACAGCAGAGTTCATATGGTACTGTACGTATGTAATACTGTATCATACAGTAGAGTACATACAGTACTGCAAGACTCGAAATTGACAGGCTGCAGGCAGCAAATGCCACTCAAAACTCAATATGCTTTCTGATATTTAGTTTAGAAATCAATTTTTTTGCTTCGCATCTTATTTTTAAGAAATATATTGTAACAATATTCAGGATTTCTTTGAGCTTACATCTGCGTTTGTCAAAAGGCTTATGTATTCTTGTAGTAAAAATTTCAATATGTAAAACTTTTAATGAAGGTACAGTGTATAGTGTTATCACGTAGTCATGGCCATTTTGCAGCTTTGCTCATGTTAACAGAAGAACTGTCTGTCAACAAATTAATAGTCCCAAAACTCAGTCGGAACAATTGAGCCTACGGTTTCTTGGGTATATTATTCGTAATTTAGGTCGACGAGTTCCGAGATTCTAGAATTTCCAAAGTCTGCTATTTCGAGACTACCGACAACAATGATTGTGGCAGTCACTAAAACATCGACTGTTTTAAAATGGGCAAAAATATATAACAACTGCCTAGATTTTGACATAGATGAAATATAATTTATAAAATTCATAATCTAAAACTGCTTCTCAATTTCAAGCATTTGCTTCCCAATTAAAATACGACAAGCAAATATAGTTTCTCAATCTTGACAATGAATTTCGAGCCTTGTTCTTTTATTTATATGATACTGTATTTCATACAGTTGAGTACATATGGCACTGTACTTACATAATGCTGTGCTTCATATGATGGAGTATATAATATACAGCACTTTGTATGGCAAAGTGGTACTATACATATGTACTTTGTATCGTTAGTACTGTACTTTGTATGATACAGTACGTCATATGGTATAGTACTTAAACATGGTACCATATTGTACTTTGTACCATATATACTGTACTGCGTATGATACTGTACATGATGTGGTACAGTACTTCACATGGTATCATACTGTACTTCGAACCATATATACTGTATTGTGTATGATACTGTACATGATACTGTACATGATGTTGTACAGTACTTCACATGGTATCATATTGTACTTTGTACCATATATACTGTATTGTGTATGATACTGTACATGATGTGGTACATTACTTCACATGATATTGTACTGTACTTTGTACCATATATACTGTATTTTGTATGATACTGTACATGATGTGGTACATTACTTAACATGGTATCATACTGTACTTTGTACCATATATACTGTATTGTGTATGATACTGTACATGATGTGGTACATTACTTCACATGGTATCATACTGTACTTTGTACCATATATACTGTATTTTGTATGATACTGTACATGATGTGGTACAGTACTTCACATGGTATCATACTGTACTTTGTACCATATATACTGTATTGTGTATGATACTGTACATGATGTGGTACTGTACTTCACATGGTATCATAGTGTACTTTGTACCATATATACTGTATTTTGTATGATACTGTACATGATGTTGTACAGTACTTCACATGGTATCATACTGTACTTTGTACCATATATACTGTATTGTGTATGATACTGTACATTATGTGGTACATTACTTCACATGATATTGTACTGTACTTTGTACCATATATACTGTATTGTGTATGATACTGTACATGATGTGGTACAGTACTTCACATGGTATCATACTGTACTTTGTACCATATATACTGTACTGTGTATGATACTGTACATGATGTACAGTACTTCACATGGTATCATACTGTACTTTGTATCATATATACTGTACTATGTATGATACTGTACATAATGTACAGTACTTCACATGGTATCATACTGTACTTTATATCATATATACTGTACTATGTATGATACTGTACTTCACTGTATGACACTGCAGTCAGTATTAACTATAGTTTAAGTGTAGTTCACTTTTCACAATACTCGTTCACCAATGTTAGGCCACACATTTTATATTAAATGTTTTAGGGATTTTTTTACAAAATTTTACTGTAGGAGGAAGGGAAAAAAACCAGACAAATTGCTTCATTTAAAAAAAAAATTAGGACCTAAGTTGTTTTAACATAGGCGAAAAAAAAAAATGTACATGCACGTCAACAAAGGGGTTGAAAAGTGATCGCCCATTTTAAAATGGAACAGATTTGACATTTGACTCCCACACAAAATATTTAGCTTTTTTTATTTTTGGTCGGGAATCAAAATTTAAGTATCGGCGGGGAAAAAAATAATAAAAAAGGACAACTTCATTTAATTTTTTCATCCGGACTTTTCCAAACATGTCGCCGGATCTGTAAAACATTTAATCTAAAATGCGTGGCCTTATAACACTAGTACTCGACCAAAATAACAACAGCTTTTTAATTTAACCATAGTATGACCCCCAATAGCAAATATTTATTTTTTGTGCTGGGGTGTGTGTGTGTGGGGGGGGGGTAGTGGTCATTAAATAACCATACAAACATGCTACTAGAACAAAAATGGTTGTTGATCAAAATAAAATAAAAAAGTGCCATATCATTATTTTGGTTATTGATACTTTTAGAATAATACTCAGAAGATCGGTAAAAATGATCCATTCACTTTACACAATGGTGCTGTTTAGTTTGACAAGTTTGTTTTACAGTGTAGATACATTTTAAAATTCCTTTTAATTTTTCTTTGCTTATCTACTGTAAAGAGTTAAAAATGATGTCCAAATTCAATGGTGTGAAAGAAAACCTCTCAATCATGGCTAAAATCACGCTAATTTTCCCAATAGCCATAGGATGCTGGTTAAATATCCTGGAAAATTCCTGGATGATCTATTACTGCGTGAGTATTGTGAAAAGTGAGGCACATTTTAAACTGAGAATGAAGGTTAATTGACATGTAGATTGTTGTTGATCCACTGTATATGAAGCTACCCAAATGGCATTGTTTTATTATATTCACCACATAAAATGTTGAGCATGCTGTTAGCATAGTGTTATTTTTTGTATTTTTTTAACAGAGGCTAACACATTACAAAGCATATCATATTAGTTGGAACTGGTTGTCAGCAAATATTTTTTTTTTAAATCACAGTTTTCTTTTAATCATGTTTGCTAGCTCATTTGTATACACTGCACTTTACATGGTCACACGTCATGGCTACCATGTTGTTCATCATACTGTTAACAAGACCGTGATGTCAGGGGTACTGTGTTGTTCATCATGCCGTTAAGAAGACCACTGTATATCTGTGTGTGTGAAATTGTTAATGAGGCACATAAGTAAGAGATATGAGGGGATGCCCAAAAAAAGAAACTGGCACGAGTATTAATGTTTTAGAAGTGACTGAAGAATAGTCTACATTGAAATGTAATTGGATTTTTCCTTCTTCCCCGTTCTTCCCTGAAACTGCAAAGAGGTGAATTGATTAGTGGGTTGACAGATGGCTTGACTGACTGGCTGGCTAAGTGTTATGGTTATCAAAGTAGGATTTTATTTATTTATGATAATTTCTTATTCTGCCAATCAAAATACTTTTTATTGGCCTCAAATTGTTAAATGTGCCATCAGTCAAAACTCACTTCATATTGATCGCAAACTGTTTATTACGAAAATACTATAGCAATCAAAACACTACCTGTGCTAAATGCAACCATTTGGGACAGATAAGATGATTGTTTAATGACCCCGATCGTTAAACAACCATACAATTAATTAATCTAAAATTCTGGTTATTGGGAACAATCAGAGTCAGAATGCACCAATAAGAATAGTTTAAAATATTTGATGATGAATACATTCTTGCTTTTTGTATGAAATAATTGTGTTAACTCATTCTGATTTGGCTCCTTTTGGATTAACATAGTAATCTGGTTTGAGGTTTCAATCTGATGGCACATTGGTGGAAACACTACACGTACCTCCCACTTCATTTCAACCAAAACCAATTCCCAACACTAATACTAAATTATTAGTATAGAATTCAAAATATTAATAGTACAAATAAACATACCATTAACATTTGTAGTCACAATAATTTCATTATTAACAACTATTTTTTCATGTGCAACGCAGAAAATGCATCTATGTTGAAGGCCTATGCTAGTCTTGTTAACAGAATGTAGCCATGATGTGCACCATGGAGCTGCAACTTCCGATATCTTTATGCTGTGTGTTTTATACCTGGAAACATCATGTGAGCTCACTTAAAACAAGTGTACATGTCATTGCGTGCCAAATTGTTTGTGCTGCATATTTCTATTCTAAAAAAATGTAGTTATTTTCTGCTTTTATTATACACAAAAGACAATTATATGCATTAATATTTTGTGAATCAAGTGCTATACTAGAAAATATTTGTGTTAAAGCAGACCCATAGCTAACAGGGTTGTGAAGATATGTGTAGATAGGCCTGTACTTAGTGTTGTTAGGTCTGTAATCATGGGAGTTGTGCAGGCAAGTCACCATAGGCAGCGTGGGGGTGGGGGGGTTGTAAGTAGTGTACATGCCCTACATACCCATAGCCTAAAATGTCTTGGTTTAAACTTTTATGAAAATCAGTAAACTATTACGAAAATCAGTAAACTATTAAGAAAATCAATAAACTATTAAGAAAATCATTAAACTATTAAGAAAATTTGTAAATTATTAAGAAAATCAATGAACCATTAAGAAATCAGAAAACTGTTAAGAAAATCAGTAAACTGTTTTAAAAAATCAGATAACTGTTAAGAAAATAATAAACTATTAAGAAAATAAGTAAACTATTAAGAAAATCAGTGAACTATTAAGAAATCAGTAAACTGTTAAGAAAATCAATGACTATTAAGAAATCAGTAAACTGTTAAGAAAATCAGTGAACTATTTAAAAAATCAGTAAACTATTAAGAAAATCAGTAAACTGTTAAGAAAATCAATGACTATTAAGAAATCAGTAAACTGTTAAGAAAATCAGTAAACTAGTAAGAAAATCAGTAAACTAGTAAGAAAATTAGTAAACTGAGAAAATCAGTAAACTTAAGAAAATCAGTAAAGTATTAAGAAAATCAATGAACCTGGTTTTAACTAATTTCTGGATCCGAGACGGTGCACACATTTTAGGAGAGTCCATGAGTGTTGCACTCTTTAAAATCAAGTCGGTCAGACTCACTACTCATGTTTTAAATATTATTTATGTATTGACCTAATGGACATACAATGTTTTAAAATAACCAGGATGATTTGCATCACTCGTGATATGCAACTGAAACCATTGACAGTTAAACTGATTTCACAGAATTATATGTATCGTACACATGCATGGCAAAAGCAAGTGAACATTGGGGTGCTAACAGATCTAGGCACGAAGCACAGAGTTTCAAGTGGATACAAGGTTATGTCTAATCCATAATTATTGAGAGGGCTCAAGCTCCCCACCCTATTATGCCGTGCCTGATGCATTTTTATTTATAAAATGTTTGTCTAATGGGAGTTTTAACAAGCTCATAAAAAATTCAACAACGGAGTTCTGATTTAATTTCCCAAAAATTGAGGACAGAGAAATTACATGTAGCTTTAGTCTACAGTGTTAAGCCAATTTAAAAAAAAAAAATATTTATTGCAGTCACCCTTTATCCCTCTGAAATGCACTAAATGCTTTTAAAGGTTACTCATGTTTTTGCTTGGTATTTTCATCAGAACCGTTGCTCCTCAAAACTAGTCAAAGAGACTGTAAAATACAAATACATGTACATGTAGGTAACATAAAAATTAAAATAGTATAAACTCCAAGACATCCCTTTAAATTGTGGCTATGGGCCTGTACCGAATTTCTTTTACAACCAAAAAAAGTCAACGTGTCATAGTCAGTAAGATGAGACAACCACAAGAATTTTGTTACAATATTTACTTTGAATTGCATTAGGAATCTGTGATACAACACATCTAAGTTATGTAGACAAAGGAAGCTGGATATTACGGTAACATGCTTTCACAAGTGTTTAATGTGCAGCAGGTGGGATGTAATGTTTCATAAAATCAGGTCTTCATATGTATACAATTGAAATGATACAAAATAAAGTGTCGGAGATGAAAATATTTAAGATTTATCTGGAATTCCATTTTTTTTTATTTTTTTTTTTCAATATGATCATTTACAATTAATATAATATACAAATATTTACTTAATTACATAAAAATACAAATATATACAAATAAATATAATAGGTATAACAAATATATTCAAAGGCAAGATAGTTTTTAAAAATAATGCATGTTCTTATTTTAAATAGGATGAACACATACAGTCAAGCACTGTTGTGTTGATTGTGCTTGAATCGATATGGTTAGTTGATCCCGGCCGAAACGTGTGTTAACTATTACATTTTTACTCATGATGAGTCGATATTTTGTTTGTGTCGATATTTTATTTTGGCTCTAACTTGGATTTATATAGAAAAATACCTCGATTAGTATACAATTATATTGTTTCGTATTCCACTGTGGTTATGTATACCAAGTTTGGTATAGATTAATTAAGTAAAAGTGTATTTATAAATCTTTATGATACTGTTCATTGTATTTGTCATTTTGAGGGTAGAGATACAAAAGTGGTCATATTTTTGCCACTATTGTCAATATTTTGCTCAAATATGTTTTAACAGGTGGCTAATATGCTGCATATTTGTAAGATATATCACATGTAATGATATTTTACAAATTGATTGAGTTACAGCTAAAGATAGTCGGTCACCTTATTAAATCATGAACACAATGTTTAACATTTTTAAACATAAAAATGGCAATTGTT
>JAULBS010018546.1:0-10828 GCA_032355785.1 Symmetromphalus regularis
CTCGACTGAGATTTGATCTCAGTACCTACCAGCCTCGAGTCCGATAGCTTAACCACTGCGCCACGGAGGCCGGTAGGCTGCTGCGCATTGGGGTAACCAGGATTTTATATTGGGTGGAGTGGTGGGACTAATTCGTAAAACTATCCAAGTGTTAATTCCAAATCAGGCGAATATAAAAGGTGGGTGAGAGAGGTATGCTTAGGGGATGTCCACTTTAATTACCCAAATACTGCAGCCTATTCGACTATTAGCATTGTAATGATGATGATGATGATGATGATGATGATGATTATCTAGAAGAGTCGTGCTGTTATTTTACGTTTTAATTATTATTTAATGAATATTATTTATTAAAGATGACTAGCGTTTTTCTCCTTACCAGAGATAATTAGTACGGGTGCAACGATACGGCCAAAACCGTATTGCGATATATTGTGAAGCAGCAAACCCATATTACAACACAGTTTGATTAATTACCAAGATGTGATAAAGTCATATTTTGATACGATCATACTAATTACTAAACATATGAAAAAAAGAGAATATATAGACACAGTAGATTTATGTTTTAATTAAATGGAAGCCTTTATAGACCAATACTTGAAGATGGTGTGATGATGATTAATAGATTGGGCATGTTGTTAAGTTTTATATTTACCGTTAATTTTTACCATTCATCTCCGTAATTTCGGAAAATAATAAGAAGAAACACAACTAAAAATTTGAGGTATTTACGTAATTTTCTTTATAGCTTACTGTCATAATCATAGGTTTTATTGATGGATAGTCTACTCTTTAGGTAGATATATTGCGATACGCGAAACCATATCGTGGTATGTATTGCGTTCGGCATGAATTGCAATATACCGGTATATCGTTGCACTCCTAGTAATTAGCAAACAATACTTGTTATTTGACATCTGATCTTATGTAATTAGTTCAAAATAGGATTTGAAAGCTGTGCCTGGGTCTATAACACACATTCAACCCACTCCCAACTAATAGTATTTCGTATTTCCCTTTGTTCTCAACTGATCATTACGTAATGGATGTACCGCCGTGGACAAGTATCGTACGTGTGTTAGTGTTTAATGGAGTAACGGTATGAGTGTTTAAACATTAAATAGAGATGGCAGTAGCAGGCCTGTACGCAGGGTTTTCTTTATGGGGGTGCGTTTGTGAAGGCCTGAATGTTTTATTTTCGTTTTTAACGTAATTCTAATAAATTAGCGTCAATCCAAATTTGCATTTACGGACCTCGTATAATTTAAAATTTTAATTTTATTCTTGTGTTTTTGGTAAAGTCAGTTGCTTCTTAGTATTAGCAGCCCCCCCTCAATATGAATTTCGTTCCAACGCCACTGTTAATTGTGTATGGGAAAGGTCCTAATAAAGGCAGATGACGGAATAAAATATTGTTTAAAACAAGCGCTATACAAAAATTATTATGGTGACCAATATCGGGCGGGTGAGCGGGTAGCGACATCAAGGGATATAACTCTAGCCACGCATTCCAGGTGACAGTTATCACTTGGTAACACCTGCGATGCTTACCTGAGTGAACTATTTTTGGAAATAAAATGGCCGATTGAAATTCAATTGTCAGGTTAATATTTGAATATTTGTAAATTATCTGTATGCTCATTTATAATGATCGGTGGTTTTGTTTGGCGCTTTTGAAACAATGAGATTAATTTGCATGTGAATATTGAAATAGGAATTATATAATGCTAGAGGTTTAAACATATTTAAAATTAATTATCGCCAATGTTTCTTTTTATAATAAACTTTGATTTAGATGTACGAATTTCTTTCATGATTAAGGTCGTAGAATCTATTTTCATATAGGCGACAAGGAACAGTCACTGATCATATATCATTATTGTTCAGGAACTTAATACTTTGATTATTGGTTATTGCATAAGGTTGCCAAACCAATAACCAATAATCGATTATCAATAAGCAGCTCGTCCATTTTGGACTAGATTATATGATCATATGATGATGTTAGACTTTCGAACGTTCCAGCATTAAATAGGGTTAGGATCAGTTTATAGTTACTTTTAGTGTTATGTTTAGAAATAATACATAATAGCAACAAAATTAGTAAAATGGTTCCATACAGGGACGTTGGAGCCGGTGGGTGTGTGTGTGGGGGGGGTGGCTATGGGGCTGCAGCCCCTCAATAATTCTCTAAAATATGTTTTTTTAATTCATTGTTGAATTATTCACTGGCAAATTCTGATGTTCATAAACGGGAGCAGGCCCTCCCCCAATCTGAATTTCATTCCAACGCCCCTGCTATATAAGCCCCATCAAAAATCTTTATTTAGCTTGATGGACATGCTGGAATGATCGGAGGTTTTTCCTTTTAATGTTCACTGTATACCATTTGTAGATCCGGAATTTTAAAAAAAGCAGTGTATCAAACCTCCACAACTTTCATCTCCCAATTTATTTTTCGAAAATAATGAGTTAAGAGAGAGAGAGAGAGAGAGAGAGAGAGAGAGAATGATTGTTTGAGCGTTTGATAGTATGAGAGGTTTGTGAGAGCCAGACAGTGAAAGAGAATGAGTGTGTGTGTGTGAGATTGTTTGATAGTGTGAGAGAGGTGCGTGTGATAAAGAGTGTGTGTGTGAGAGAGACAGAGCGTGTGAGAGAGAAAGAGAGAGAAAACAATTGTGAAAAATGGGTGGAGTTCGCAAAATTAGTGAACCAGACCTGTACAAAAAAACAAAAACAATCTTGTGTTCAAACTATCAAATCAGACTGAGTTGCTTTCAATGATAAATTTCTTATTTTGGTTAGATTAATATTTAGAATTTATCTATCAAATATGATACAGCCAGGTCATTCATTCCTTTTTTATGTCTTTCTTTCATTATTTTTGTGTTTTCAGTGTGAAAGTGCTGTAGTTGATGGTTGTTGCCATAACAATGATGCATTTCCCGGTGATGGCACACCTCACCATCTATCTACTGCTGACACTGCTCATGTGTTCAGAAGCTCCACTACAAGACGACAACTTGAACTGTTAGTAAAACAAACTTAATATGGTCATTTTCTGTGAATTATGTGCAAGAGTGGCAATGAGGATGAGGGGGGGCACAGAACATCAGGGGTTTCCAGGAAGTGGGGGGGATAGAGATGAGGTAGTAGGGTGCCACTCCCACTAATTGTTTTTGAAAATCCAAGATTTTTGAAATGCCTTTTCTAGCTAAAAGTATCAAAATATAATAAAACCCCCTGTGTAATTCGGTATATTTGCAGTAAGACCAATTGGCTAAGTGTTACATTGACATCATAAAGATAAATACTGGTAAAAATTATTATTTAGACATTTTAATTTCAATTTTTTGAAGCAAAAAGTGAAGGGGATAATTATATAGGCATCCCCCAATCCAAAAGATGTGGGGGATGTTCCTCCCATCCCCCACCAGGATTTACACTCCTGGTTGTAATTCAATTAAGCCATTTTTCTTCTAAATTTCAGTTTATCTGGACAGCGCAGCTAACTGCAGAGGAGAGTTTGACTTGTCAAAACGTCGAGCCTATATATTTGGCGCAGGCAGTCGGGAGTCGTCTAAGACGATCCCAGACTGTTACTTGACCCTGAAGTCTGAGACGGATGTGATTGCTTCCAAGACCACATTGGAGATAGAAGTGGTCACAATCAAGATTTATGATTCTGATGTGACATTTACAATCTACGATGGGGGAAGTGAACAGATTGTTATTGTAGGTTTATATGTTTCTGTGTTTGGTTTTAGATTCTTCAATAGTCTTAATGAGAATTTCACTGACTATATGAATTACGGTAGGCAGTCATCAGAATATCATCTCTTTTGCTCAGAAGTGGTTATGCTGTTGCCTTGGGTTATGAGCAGATGTTTTGTATGTGTGACCTTATATTGTAGTGTTGTTTAGTGGAGTGGAATATATGGCCAAAATGTTTTGTATGTTTGTATATTATAGTATAATAGAGTGGGGTATATGGCCAGAATGTTTTGTATGTTTGACTGTATATTGTAGTATAGTAGTATAATAGAGTAGGGTATGTGGCCAGAATGTTTTGTATGTTTGTATATTGTTGTATAATAGAGTGGGGTATATGGCCAGAATGTTTTGTATGTTTGTATATTGTAGTATAGTAGTATAATAGAGTGGGGTATATGGCCAGAATGTTCTGTATGTTTGTATATTGTAGTATAATAGAGTGAGGTATATGGCCAGAATGTTTTGTATGTTTGACTGTATATTGTAGTGGAGTGGGGTATATGGCCAGAATGTTCTGTATGTTTGTATATTGTAGTATAATAGAGTGGGGTATATGGCCAGAATGTTTTGTATGTTTGTATATTGTAGTATAATAGAGTGGGATATATGGCCAGAATGTTTTGTATGTTTGTATATTGTAGTATAATAGAGTGGGGTATATGGCCAGAATGTTTTGTATGTTTGTATATTGTAGTGTAGCGGGTTATATTGCCAGATGGTTTGTATATTGTAGTGTAGTGGAGTGGGGTATATGACCAGATGTTTTGTATGTTTGTATAGTGGAGTGGAGTAGGGTATATGGCAGAATGTTTTGTATGTTTGTATAGTGGAGTGGAGTAGGGTATATGGCAGAATGCTTTGTATGTTTGTATATTGTAGTGGAGTGGAGTGAGGTATATGGCCAGATGTTTTGTATGTTTGTATATTGTAGTGTAGTGGAGTATATGGCCAGAATGTTTTGTATGTTTGAATGTATATTGTAGTGTAGTGGAGTGGGATATATGGCCAGATGTTTTATATGTTTGACTGTATATTGCAATGGAGTGGAATACATGTTATTAATTCATGCTCTACTGTGCACAGGAACCATACTATAACCAGTGATGGGGGGTGAGGTTGTGTGAAAAAATGTTGTTGTAATGTTTTCAAATATTCCTTTCTTTTAACAGATTTATTTTACTGATAAAACTGAACGTGTATTTTAGTGAGAATTTCTTACAGGGCTCCTATAATGTGCACAAAGGCAAGAACCGAGATAAGCTGTATTCCACTGGTAACCGAGTGACGTTTGTCCTCAAGAGAAGAGCGGTGGAGACCTCTGAGAATCAGTATGACATTAACCTGATTGTCACGCCACTGTATAGTGAGTACATAGAGCATACTAAACTAGTTTCTTATTATAATGTTTGTTTGTTTTGTTTAAAGACACCACTAGAGCTCATTTATTTATTAATTATCGGTTTACTGAATGTCAAACATTTGGTAATATTGACACATAGTCAAGTGTGAGCCAGCTTCTAATGGGTTTTGAACCGGTCTTCAGCTTGAGAGACCAATGTCCTACCACAACAGTGATTTATAATATGTTTTATTTAAACCTGACTTGATACCCAATAACTGATATTAATTTTGTAATTACTGCATCAAAAACGTAGGATTTCTGCAGTCGTTAAACTACTGTTTTTTTCGTTATTTATTCAAACATAACAGATTGTTACTGTTTTTCTTTTCATATATAGCTGGTCGAAACCCTGATCCAGGGATCCCAGGGACTGGTGGTGGAGATGAGTACTTGCGATTTGAGAAAAGAATTCCAACCGAAGCGATCCTCGGCATTGTTGGTGGGTTACTGGCCGTGACAGTGATTGTGATCATCCTAGTTACGGTGATCTGTTACCGTAGACACCGCGGTGATGACAAGCCGTGGGAAGAACATAAGCTAGCATATGTGAACACGGGGGTCACTGAGGAATCAAAGAATGCACCTCATTCCACGAGAATGTGGGCCTCTCAGAACTCGCGGGAGTGCCGGAGAGCTGATGAAGATTATTCAAGAAGACCTCCCAGCTATGAAGACAGTGTTTTTGATGATGGTATGTTTGATAGAAATTTGTAACCTTTTTCATGCTGGTTCAGTGGCGTAGCTTCCATTGAGGCAATGAGGCTCACTAGATTTTTTGGCAGAAAAAAAATTAATGTGATTAATATTATAAAAGTTGGTTAAAATATGAGAAATAAAAACCTTTGTCAAAGTTTTCCTCACTAGAAAAAAGACCCAAGCTACGCCAATGTTGTTTTCAATTAAAGTTCAAGCATGCCGTACTAGTCATGCAAATCAGCTGCCTAGGTAATCTGGTTAATTGACCAAGAGTGAAGAAAACTGCAGCCATCTTACGGTTAGGCTACTCGTTTGATTAGATACAAAGAACTGTTTATAGCACATACACGTGTACCACTGTCTTTAGTTTACCAGTTATGAATCACTCTCTGGAATGGGAAATAGCCCCTAGGTCCACTGAAAATGATCAATCCAGTGATGCTCGGCACTTTAAATAAAGCAATTTATTTTTGCATTAACTCCCTTTTGATGGGTAATTGCTAACAAAACTGTAAAGTCTATTCACACAAATTAAAAGTTGGTAGCCCAAAGAAAATAAATAAATAATAATGCGATGATGATGTAGATATATTTTAATTAAAAAATTGTGTAAGAATAAGTGCAAAGGTGAGCCTAAGTGGTCCAGCTCGGACTCTCAAGCCAATGACAGTGGTTCAAAACCCATATGAGGCTGGCTCACACTTGACTATATGTCAAAATAAATGTATGACATCCAATAGCTGATGATTAATAAATTAATGTGCTTTAGTGCTGTCATTGATTGAACAAAACAAACCAAAAAAAAATGTAACAATGAAAAATAACTACTGGTCTATTGGGCTGGCAGTTAAAAATATGTGAGAGCCCAAGATTGTTTGCTAACATATTATGTCATCAGGATGGCAGTATTTCAACTGCTGTATTGATGTTATGTTTATAATTCCGCAGCAGAAACTCTTCCAAGAAAGCGACCTGTTTACCAGGAATATGACTACAGATCTGGAAATTACCATTCAAATCGGCAAGGTCAAGGTCGACCACGACCTTCAGAGTACCGTTCCCGAGATGACTCATTTGTCCAGGCAGATGATGACCATCCTCAAGAAATGTACAAAGAGAAGGTTATCCAGCCCCGGGTGAAGACTGCACCAAGGAGGTGGGTTGTTGAAAATGAGGATGAGGTTGATGATGATGAACAACCTCAAAGGAGGAATCATTGGGCAGAAGCTGGAAGTGCAGATGAGGAGGAGGAGGATGCAGTAGAACAGAAAGAAGAATCAGAAGGTAGCTATGTGATCTCTAACAAATCATCTAATAGTATATTGAAAAGTGGAAAAATATTCTGCTGGAAATTATGTCCAAGGATATGAGGTCCTTCAGAAGTTTTACACTAGTAATCAGATTCCAGGTCAATAGGTATAATTGTATGCTTAGGCATTTGCAGACATATCCCACAAACAAGTTTTTCATCTGTTGTAGTGCTCCTGATTTTGCTTTATCCCAGTGCAATAACTGCTGTGCTTCATTTTTTTTTTTGGGGGGGGGGGCACAAGGCACCAGGAAGGGTCTGGGGTATAATTGCAATCATAAGAAAATTTAAACTTCCTAAAACTCCTCAGTAGAGAAGAGTATTTTCTTTTAAGTTTATTTGTATTGTTCTTTATTGGATGTTTTTTTTTTTGGGGGGGGGGCAACTGCACCCTGTGCCTCCCATTAGTTTCATCCCTGTAGGTAGCTGGTGCTATCCTGGTGGGAATACATGTATGTTTAGCTTTATAGAATGTTTAGCTTTATGAAAAATATTTAAGATAATGATAATTTACATTTACCCCATATGCTCTGTGATTACTTACATTTTTACAGAATTGAATTTTAGATTTGATTACATAGGAATGGCTGTTTACCAACTAAGATTGTTGGTGAAGTTTAAATTTAGTTTTAGTTTCATGATTTGATAATTCTGTTTTTGACTCTATTTTTGTTTGTTTAGAAGAAGACACAGAAGAAAGTGAGGCTGAGCCATCAGAAGAGGAAGAATCACCACAGTCTCCAAGAAACCAAGCCACTACTTCAAGCAGAAACCCAGTCCCCCCTGCTCAAAACCCTCAGAATCTGGCACAGCCTCTGCAGTTTGTTCCCCAGGGGAGACTTCCACCTGTCCAAATTCCACCTACCATGATGATGAGAGCACCAGCTCCCCAGTTTGTTGTCTATCCAGTTCCTGTTGCTCCAAACCAGTTCCAGTCAGGTCCACCTCCACAAGAACAACTCAGAAAACCATCTTCTCCCAAAGTAAAATCCCGAGATCCTCCAACATATTCACATCTTGTGCAACGAGGTTACAATCCACAAGACTCCCAAGGAAGTAGATCTACTCCACAAGGCCATGGGTCAGAAAACAGGCTTCACAATAAGAGTGGGGATCGGGAAATGTCTGAACCTAGCCTTACAAGTGGGATTGAGTTAATGAGAAGATAATGATAATGTTTGTATGTCTTACAGACAAAACAAGTTTGTGAAGACAAGATTTTAGTTGTATTGTTTTGCTTACACAGGGTCGGCCTTAAGGAAATTTTGTTTGCAAGGTCCCCAGGTTCACAGTCAAGGTCTGTTTTAGTGAAATGAGATAAACATTAACGTGCAAGTTATTTTTTATAACAAGACTATACAGGTTTGGCTCTGTTAGAAGGCAGTTTTACTTGACAAGACTGGAGTAGATTACCCTAGCGTGGGTCACAATTGGCTTACGGCTTGCCCTGTGCTTACATATTAAGACATAAGCAGTTTTTAATGGCATTTTCTTGTCTGTAATGACTGGACAATTTTCAGTGAAGAGGTGATATGCTATCTGAACAATTTTCAGTGAAGAGGTGATATCCCCTCTGGAAGTGTTTTATTGAAGAAACATTATTTTAGCCAAAATTGGACATTTTATTAAACTGCTATCTTTTAATTATTCTTTTTATTATGCTTCAAAATATAATTTATAATACTGGCATTGAATTTCATTTTGTACCCTTCTATTCATCCAATTTATCTCTATCAATACCTATTTGATTAATTTACCGTATTGATATTGTTTGAATGACCCATCACATATGCACTATAGTTAGAAATAAATGCATCATATTATTAATGTTAATAACATGGACTCACATTTTTTGAATTAATATCATGATCGTATTAATTTCATGATCAACAGAACCCATGTAGTAAAATGTGGAAACCCATCATTGCCAAACCAGCTTAACAATATTAAATCTACATTCCAGTGATTACCTCAAAATTATTATTAGATTATGAGATACAGTCACGTCCATTTAATTGCATTCCTGACAACAGCACATTCCTGCTATTTGCATAATATTCTGCTGCACAAAACAATTTGTATGCAAATATATATAAATAATTTCTTTTAATTGCATATGCTTTCTTTGTAATGTCTTTTTAATTGCATAAGAAAAAGTAGAAATCTTAATTTCTTTCCCCCAAAGTACTAAAAACCATGGCAAATCTTAACATTTTTATCTAATAATCACAAAATGACCAAAAAGTAAGTGTAACCATATACTATTATTGCATCAGTTATGTCATTAAGGTTATCTGGTCAAAAAATTCCTTACAATGTTGAATATTTCTGATTTTGTCGATTACTGTTTCTTAAATGAACTTTGATTTTATACCAGATATAACATGATTTTAAATGTGCATTTCTGATAAAGGAATAATCCTGTTCATTGTATAAAATATTTGGGCAAAATGCCTATGCAATTAAGAGGATTCTACAGTATAAGAACTGTGTAAGAAAGTCATTATCACCTTTATCCACAGACATTGATTTTGTGTGATGACTGCCTCATGATACGTCTATTCCAGATATGAATGATTTGAGTTGCTGATGTTTAACTGTAGGCCTGTTTTTACACATTCATGATCATTTTGTATGTTTTCTGTAAATATAATATCACAATGAATCAATGTACATTTTATATGTTTTACAAGTAATTAAATATTTAATTATTGTATCACAATGTTTGTGGTGTTGTTTTTGTAGTGTTTATACTAAAGTTAGATGATAATTACATTGTTTTGTTTTTAATGATATGATTTTAACACATAATTTGGTCATTAATAAAAAGACACATTTTGAAATTGAGCATGTAGAAAATAGTCTTTAAAAGAAATAACATACAATAATCTAAATTTTTTATTTTGAAGAGGAAACACATCATGGAAATATTAACACAAATTTCTGTAGTGGTGCATTTCATCCCCCTCATAACCTATAAGAGCCTAAGTCATTTTTTGCAGCTTAAAGAAAAAGGCAAAACAAATCTACGCCAATTACCCATCAATGACTATTTTATTAACCATTATAATAATTATCAAGTGGGTTAGGAAGTGCACAATGGCGTTGGTATTTTTACAACTTATAGCAACTGTTATAAGAAATGAGAGGCTGAAAATCTCAAAATGGCCAAAAAATTACTTATGTTATAAGAAGTATGATGTGCATTCTCTCCACACCCATCCTTCCCCTGGATATAGACCAGTACTCTTAATTTACCATTTAAAATAAGTAAATTTGTTTAAATGATCTCATTCAAACCATTGCACTTAGGATAAGATCTGTACTCTCACCATTTATAACAGTAAAATTTATTTCATTATCTCCAGCAATCATTGCCCTTAGGTGGCATGACTACTCATCACCCTGATAAGCAATAATTGAAAATGTCTTAAATGATGTTCTATTTTCTGGTATGTTCAAATCTCCAACTACACACACTCGTTTTAATCTTCCGAAATTAATGAAAAACATATTTTGATATGGCACTTTAATAATGGAGGAGCGGGATCTAGCTCAAACGGTAGAGTGTCTGCCTGTGAACCGGTCGGTCGTCGGATCGATCCTTCTCAGTGGACCCATATGCAGTTTGGGCTATTTTCCGT
>JAULBS010018557.1:0-10828 GCA_032355785.1 Symmetromphalus regularis
ACTGGTCGGTGTAAGTGGTATACACCTACCCACTGAGCCTTGCGGAGCACTCACTCTGGGTTGGAGCCGAAACTGAGGTTAAAAATCCCATGCCTCGACTGAGGTTTGATCTCAGTACCTACCGACATCGAATCCACTGCGCCACGGAGGCCGGTTCTATGCAATGTTAAACATGTTAGTGCATACTGATAAGTCATAACATGCACAATGGGTCCAGTTGTTATACTAATTATAGCAATAATGACACTATGACTGTGCCAGTAAATCACCATAGAGTCAATTTGCTAGTTTCACTTTTAAAAACATGTTCACCTGTATTGCTGTAGTTTATATTGATTACTGAAAGTAGATCTCTTTCTTAACCAGACTATATTAAACAAGTCACTTACAGGGTCAAAATCAATAGTGGCGTAATACCATGTGATCCACTAGATCGTATCGTTTTGATATGAACCCGTATACTCTGCGTCTTATAGGTAATAAATGATTACTATTATGTTTCATTAATATATAACACTCCTACAACAGTGATGCATTTTCTCTCAATCTATATGTGACCCACCACGGCGAATTGAATCGAAGTCGCTTTATGTGGTTCTGTGTAATAGTTAATACACAAACACAGGTAGATTTTTTTCCCCATTTAAATGTGTTACAAATTTATTGATAAAATATGCTTGTAAAATTAATTCTAACCAAGTATTATTCTAATCACTATAAAGTTGTTATAATTTTGTTATGCGCCAATTCGCTAAACCCAACTGCCAAAATGGTCAGTTGAAACACCAAAAGGCGTAAATCCCGGGAGGACGGAGGACACATGTTCCCACTTTTTGAACAGAGGGAGGATGCCCATATAATTATTTCCCACTTTTTGTTCGAACAATTGAAATTAAAATGCCTAAATAGTAATCTTTTTCAGTATTTTTCTTCAAATAATATCAATGCGTAACTCTTAGCCATGTGGTCATGGCGAAAAAATATACCGGAGTACACAGGGCGTCTATTATAGTTTGAAGGTTTTAGCCGGAAAAGGCATTTCAACTGCCTTGGATCTTCCAAACAAATAGGAGGCATGCCTTCACCCCATCCCCGGCTCCGTCCCCCACTTCTAGAAAGCCCCCTCCCCCGTGGCTTCGCCCCCCACCTCCCACCCCCGCCCCCTTTCCAGGAAACAATTGTCGCCCATGTGAGACACTATGTTTTGACGTCAGATCGATCCTTCTCAGTGGACCTATTGCAGTTTGGGCTATTTTCCGTTCCAACCAGTGGTCCAAAAATGGTTCATAAAAGGCCGTGGTATGTGCTATCCTGTCTGTGGGACGGTGCATATAAAAGATCCCTTGCTGCTTATCGGAAAAAGTAGCGGCAGCGGGTTTCCTCTAGATACATGTCAGAATGACCATATGATTGACGTCCATTAGCCGATGATAAGATAAAAATTGATGTGCTCTTGAGGCATCGTTAACTTTATTTTACTTTACTATCTTTTGACCTATTACTCTCTGGAATGGTATGCTGAAATTTGTATAATAATTATAATCAGGGGCGTAACGTGATCTGGACGTGGCCGGGGGTTCGAATAAGAACCAAGTGGACCATTTTTCTGTTTTGTTTTTGCGCCACCAGAAACTCCGTATGTATAAACCAGAAAATACGGTGTCTAACTTAGAATTCTGTCATTCGTATCCAACAAATTAAACCATGGCACAGCATTTTGCATTGTTTTAGTTCTTAAAGCGGAATATTTGCTTCAGCGGTTGGTTCGTCGGACCCCCCCCCCCCCCCCGAGTCTAAGCCCATCATAACCCTACAGTAAACTCGATGTAAGACAAGCATGATGACATTTTTCTTACAATTGCTCTTTTGACCAGTTAACAATCATATAACAACATGTGCGTCTTACTACAGATCATAGAAGCCATCCGTTTTAACTCAGCTGTATCGTAACGGATACTGTAAAGTTACAGTGTTATAGATGGTCGAGTAAGATGCTTACTCCTACGGGTAAGACGCATCACTGAATTGGCGTTAGTTTACGTCTGGTATGCTAGAATGGTACTCGACGTCATTTACACCGTAATCAGTGCTACGTTAGTAATTCACAAGTACATACCTTCATCAGTTTGAAACAGCTTTTCCTCTTTAAGTAGATGAAGACAGGTGGTTCGCAACAAGTTCATCAAAGACCGTGGTATGTGCTATCCTATATACGAGTATGGGATAGCACATATAACAGATCCCTTGTTGCTATGTAGCGGTAGTGGGTTTCCTCTAAAGACTAAGAATTGCAAAACACATGCCTGACATCTACTCGTCGCTGAAGAAACAAAGTGCTGAGACGTTAAAAAACTATAATTTCTTTTTGTGGCGGAAGCGGATTTCTTTTAAAAACCACGAGTCGCAAAACACATATTATGTCTGACACCTAATAGTCGTTAAATAAACAATGTGCTGTGGTGTCGTTAAACAAGAAATCCTTGTTTTTCTTTCTAAGCAGATAAATGACTACAAGATTAATTTTCACGTCGTTCAGATCGAAAGTAGATCCATTGAAAGTTTGTTCCTTGGAGTGACTGTTCTTACATTAAACCATACATGAACTGAACTGCAATGGCAGCAACTCTTAGATTGTTGTAAATTGTAATGATAGAGGAGACATTTAACTATGCACAGCGTAACTACAGTTGAACTCGCCTTAAGGAATTAGCCGGAGTTTCGACGCAGTTTGTAAGTAGCATTTGCGTCATCAGTCGCTTAACGAACACAACTGACAAGTCATCAAGATTGTTTAGAAAATACACAGCTAATACACAGGAAGGCGCTGGGTCTCTCCATGTTCACTTATTATATGTCTTCTTATGAATATACGTAACCCAATATAGTGCTGAATACAAGGCAAACGAACATCTTGATTGGTCAAAACGGAAAAAGAAAGTTCGTGGGTATTTCTGGTAAGTTAGTAAACCAATATAGTTTTGAATACAAGACAAAAATAATATCAAAAATAATATCGTCTTTGGTCAAGATAAAAATAAATTGTAGATATGTTTGGACAAATAAATGGTATTTTAAGCATCTTACCTTTTTGATGAATGTCTAAAGCCAATCTGTTTGCTCTAAAGGTTCATATAGTATCGAAATAGTCAAAGAATAAGGTTCAGTGGACTAAATTGTAATCATGAATCACTAGAAAATAGCTGCTTGATTAATACTGTAACTATATTTACCTTGATATGTACTGTCAACCGTAAAACACAATCTCACAATTGTCCACACACAATGTATGAGTTTCTGTGATGAACGAGAGATGAAAATAGAAAGGTTCACACAATACTATGTAAATCACACATCCAGTGAGCTCATCTAACGTACCACGATTGTAAGCTGGACTGAATGTATCGCCTGACATTCTTAATATAACATTGAGTATTAACTATATATAGAATGGTATACTTTATAGGGAACGGGATCTAGCTCAAACGGTGGAGTGTCCGCCTGTGAACCTGTCGGTCGTCGGATCGATTCTTCTCAGTGCACACATTTGCTGTTTGGGTTATTTTCAGTTCCAACCAGTGGTCCACAACTGGTTCATCAAAGACCGTGGTATGTGCTGTCCTGTCTGTGGGACTGTGCATATAAAAGACCACTTGTTGCTTATCGGAAAGAGTAGCCTAAGTGCAGCAGCGGACTTCCTCTAAATCAGTATGTCAGAATGATGATAAAATAAAAATCAATTTGTTCTAGAGGCGTTATTAAATAAAACAAACTTTACGTTGTTATTTCCCACTGAGAAAATATCAGCATTGGTTAAACAGGGAATTTCACTGGGTAGCTCAAGGCCATGATGACCAATAAGCTTGCCTGTAGTGAATATGATATTGTAATTTTGACAAGGTACAAGCGACGTCATTTTAATTCTGCCACTCACTACTATTACTATAAACATTACAATGTTCTTATTAACCTCTGTAGTTTTGGATATCCCCTACCTATTTTCAACAGTAGAGTATAATGTACATCAATGATGGCACATGGTTCAATGATGACAGTCTGTCAGCCAATGACACTGCATGATTTGATGTCAGTGTATGTCATATTGTCTAACATCAGTCTATGTCATATTGTCTGACGTCAGTCTATGTCATATAGGCTCATGTCAGTCTATGTCATAATTTATGGTCTCATGTCAGTCTATGTCATATCGTTTCATGTCAGTCTATGTCATATGGTCTCATGTCAGTGTATGTCACAATACATGGTATGACTTAAGTCTAGGTCATATTGTCTGACATCAGTCTACGTCACAATACATGGTCTGACTTAAGTCTAGGTCATATGGTCTGATGTCAGTCTATGTCACAATACATGATCTGATGTCAACAATGGGATTTTGCTGTAAGTAAGCAAAACACTAGACTACAAAACCGATCATTAACGAGACTGTATAATCTAGAAAGAAAATGACAAGCTTCAACATCAAAAATCTGGTTCTCAGATCTTGTAGTGGCACACTCAGCTTTTCTAAACGAGCTGTGTCGTCTTATAAATATTTGATTTATGACTATCTTGCATTGATTCTCTTCACAGTAAAGTAGGAAACATTCACTGAACTTAAAAGATTTCCTAGATTCAGATTTTATTATGTTGCATGTGTAACATGTCTAAATTTACTTCTGGTTAATTCGAGATATACTTTCAGTGTAAAGTCCGGAGTTGACTATTGACGATTTTGTTATCCACAAAACAGTGTCCTTCCAAAAGATAGACATCCCATAAGACAGACGCCTTAAAACAACACAAGACATGGTTGAATACATTCCTAATTACCAGCCTTTTACCTTGGATAATACTATGGTAAATAATGGAATAGTCAGAACAGAACAGAACAGAACATAACTTGCAGACTAAAACATTTCAATTAATTAAAAAAAATTGGTAGGTACCTGTAGTTAGTGTATAAGTAATGTGGTAGCTTACATCTGTACTTGCTAATGTTTATAGGTACGTGCAATGGAATACAAGATATTGGTCATTAAGCATATAATAATCATAGATATAAAAATAAGAAAATACTGTAAATAGGTACTGTGCAATAAAAACAATTCTGCTGCAAAGTCAATTAACTAATTGATTAACATAAATGTCCCACTGATGGGAAGACCGGTCTCGTACCACTAAAGCAGGCAGGGCTGTACAAGATACATTACATACTCCAATAAACAGTTTTGTCTATCAAAATTAATGTCGGTCTTATATGATTTCTGTCTTTTGGGAGGGAACCCATAAAATTACATCACTTGAGTTATTGAACTCACGAACTTGCCGATTCCTGGCTGATTGGTACATACTACCATATAATCCTTTATATTAACTGACACAATAGATAAGCTGACACTTTACACTCGCCCTAAATACCTTGTACAAACTGATCAATCTCATGTGTAAGTCAAAGTCTATTTTTCTGTTAATAGCCCAATATCCAGTAAGATGAAGATAAACGCTGATGTCAACTTTTGTCAAATGATGGACATGGACAACTTCATAAAAACAAATTGCTGATCAATTCATATTTTAAAAAATGTAACGCGTTATTTTGGTGAACATGTCAAAACTGCAGATGAATTCCACCAATATTATATTAATTTTGTTGTTATGCTGGGTTTTTTCACGTTTTTTTGTTAATGTTTTTTTGTTTTTGTTTAACGACACCACTACAGCACATTGAATTATCAATCATCATCTAATGGATGTAAAACATTTTGTAATCCTGACATGTAGTCAAGTGTGAGCTAGCCTACGACGAGTTCCGAACCACAGTCTTCAGCTTGACAGTCCGATGTCCTTCGGTTGGTGCAAGTGACGTACACCTATCTATGGAGTCTTGTGGAACAATCACTTTGGGTTGGAGCAGTTATCAAGATTAAAAATCTCATGCCTTCACTGAGATTTGATCCCGGGGAGCAGGATGTAGCTCAAATGGTAGAGTGTCCGCCTGTGAACCGGTCAGTCGTCGTATCGATCCTTCTCAGTGGATCCATCTGCAGTTTGGGTTATTTTCCATTCCAACCGGTGGTCCACAACTGGTACATCAAAGGCCATGGTAAATATTGTCCTGTCGGTGGGACGGTGCATTAAAAGATCCCTTGCTGCTTATCGGAAAGAGTATCCTATGTGACGACAGCGGGTTTCCTCTAAAACATATGTCAGAATGACCATATGATTGACGTCCAATAACCGATGATGAAATATAAATCAATGTGTTATAGAGGTGTCGTTAAATAAAACAAACTTTACTTTACACCTATCAATTGAGCCTTGGGTTGGAGCAGTTATTAAGATTAATAATCTCAAGCCTTTACTGAGATTTGATCCCAGTACCTACTGGCCTGAGTGAGACAACTTAAGACACTGCACTACCTGGGCCAGCTGGAAAGGAATAGGACATGATTGCCAGGTTTTATTGGATATCTGATCTGGAGCATACTACAAACCAATCATTAAATGAGCATTAAAAATCTCATGCCTTTACAGAGATTTGATCCCAATACCTACTAGTGAGTCAGACAATGAAACCACTGCTCTACCTGGACCAGTTGGAAAGGAAATGGGATAGAATTCCTAGGTTTTATTGGATATCTTATCTGGAGCACATTACAAATGAATCATTAAAAATATCATGCCTTTACAGAGATTTGATCCCAATACCTACTAGTGAGTCAGACAACATAACCACTGCACTACCTGGGCCAGTTGGAAAGGAAATGGGATAGAATTCCTAGGTTTTATTAGATATCTTATCTGGAGCACATTACAAATGAATCATTAAATGAGAATTAAAAATATCATGCCTTTACAGAGATTTGATCCCAGTACCTACCAGCCTGAGTAACACAACTTAAACGCATAGTCCCACGGACACTTGACCTAATTAATTTCCAAACAAAGAAATCATTTTAAATAATTGTCCATAGAAATACTTCATTTAACTACTTAAATAACAACCGCATCTCATTTATTATCAATATTTTTAAAATAATAATGAATTATGCTTACCGACAAATAAATAGAAAACAAAAATAAAGTGTTTTTTTTCGTTGAAGGTGTGACGTATATATTTCGCATCACGTGATGGGTGTTCCTCCATTAACCATTATTTTAAAACTTCTGAATAATTTTGTAGCTGCAAAAACATTTCATACCACCTTATTTCGCCCCACAAGGAGTTTCGATCTTAAAATTAAGATATTTAAATGTGAAAAAAATCGATCAACTTGTCATGGAATTCCTTATACCATGGTTCAGTTAAAATGTCTTGCGTGATATGAAAACGAGATTTAGAATAACAAATGCATGTAAGTTTCATTCATAATAAATATTTAGAGCACAAAGCCCCTTAAATTCTGTGGGAACATGCCTTTAAAGTAGGTTGTTTTATATTAGATAAAGCTGGCATTTTTAAATTTGAAAAAAATCGACTCAAAATGGAATTCCCTATACAATGGTTCAGTTAAAATGTCTTGCGTAATATGAAAACGAGATCTATATAACAAATGGATGTAAGATTCATTCGTAATTAATATTTAGAGCACAAAGTCCCTTAAATTCCGTGGGACTATGCCTTTAACACTAACCCACCATGGTCAGTTTGGACAGAGGTTGTTTCCATCCAACATGTGTTTGTCAATCATTTAGCTACATGTACGTGTAAATTGGTTTTCTTTTATTTCACAACTAGATGAAGAATAGCCGGCAGGTACGGTGTAAGCACCTGCCCGTACGTGGGAGGTCACAGGTATCCATGTGTCGAGAGGTCGGACCAGGTAGCCAAAAGACAAAAGCGCACACCCGCCAACGCCAGTGGCAAAAAAGTAATATTACCTTATAATTGCTGTTGACATGCTTTCAAACATCAACTTTTCTAAGCTGGTTAAATGAAGCTACATGCAGGGCCATGTGTCTCTAAACAAACGGATGTGGAGATATTTTAATATCTGCCCCCTAGACATAATTACAGGACATGGATCAAGTGATGGAGAATTTTCTGTTGACATCCGACAGCTGTCGATCACACATATGTACATGTACACTATAGAATGTGTTTTTATGACATAGAAAACACAACAAGGATTATCTTTTTTATTAAAGAAATTAGTCTCATTTTTTAAATTGTGTTGTTTTCTTTCTTCTTCCCCCCCCCCCCTCATCCCCAGACCCTACTATATGTTTCTTAATTGGTGGGGGATGTGGGGAGACATGTCCCCCTCACTTTTCAATGCCGGGGGACAATCAATATAAATGTGCCCCTTACCACTTTTTTTTTAGGAAAAAAAAACTAAAAATAAAAAAACTAATTTAATTACTTCATTAATTTAAAATGGCAAGTAGTCATCTCTTTTTATCAAAGTTTTGTACAAACAGCCTTTAAACTTTGTTATACATTGAGGCGTGCCATAGTTTGTCCCCCCCACCTCCCACCTACTACTTTTAAAGCCAGATTGACACCCATACACCACTAGAACACATTAATTTATGAATGACCTGCTATTGGATATCAAACACTTGGTCATTCTGACATATAGCCTTCAGGTTTTCTGCCAGAAATAATTTGAAGGTACAAAGAATGGTGTTGAGCGGGATCTGGGAGAATGCTCCCCAAGAATACTTTTTAATTTTAGAGGCAATGAAATTAATTCTACTTTGACATATGTTAGCTATGATTACTGATTAATGATGTTGGCTTTGTTGTCTCTGGCTCCTTGAAAAAACTTTTTTTTTTTTTAAATTCCTAACAATATCAGGGTACAGAATCATACCCTCAGAAAGGTTATGGAATTTTTGGGGATTGGTTTTATTGTTTTTTAAAATTTATTTATCATCGGCTACTGGATGTCAAACGTTTTGTTATTTAGTCAGGTGTGAGCCAGCCTCCAATGAGTTTCTGAACCACTGTCCCTTAGAGGAAACCTGGGACAAGAGAACAACCAATCAGAGAATGACCCACCAAGGGAGTTTGATCTAATGAATGTGATAGTGTTAGAATAAAATGCTCCTACTGGCAGTAGTTAGTGGTAATTTCCCTATTAGCTCAGTTATGAGTGCTGGATTCTCAAACTGTGAGCCATGGTTCAAATCTCCTCAGTGGAGGTTGAGCTTTTTCTGTTACATTTTGAGCCGACGTAGGGACTGAGTTTGTTCTTAATAGAAGAACATGATTTAAAACCCAGTCAGAACCTGTAACAGCTCAACAACCAGTGGCCCACAGCTCTGAGACGTAGCTTCAGTTGATGGGGGAGTATGTAGTAGTGTTTGAATAAAGTGCTCCTATTGGAAGTACCTAGTGGGAATTTCCCTATTAGCTCGGTTGGTAGAGTGCTGGATTCTCAAACTGCGTCATGGTTTGAATTCCCTCAGTGGAGGTTGAGATATTTCTGTTACATGACCAAATCATCTCTACTGAATGCTCTACTGATTAAATTAGATCCTGCCTATGTTATCAGATATGGTGAACATACACAAAAGAAAGGATTGGTGGGGGTTTTTTTTTTTTTTTTTTTTTTTTTTTTTTTTTTGTAGTTAACGTTCCCCCAGCACAAAAAATAAACATCGGCTATTGGGGGTCATACATTGGTGAAATGATAAAAATTAAATAAAATCAGTGTGAAAAGATGATTTATATTATTCAATATATACAATATAATACATATCACTATGATAAAATTTCACAATAATAAATAAAACCATATCTGATAACATAGGCAGGGTCTAAAATTCAAGTAATTAAGAAATAAAAATAAATTTGTAGTAAAAACAAATTTTAACAAAATTGACAATGAGTTGCGGATGGAACCTAAACGATTCCACCACACCCTCATTACCAGAAAGGATTGATTAACGACAGCCTATCACATTGTTTATTCAACAGCTATTAGGTGTCTGACATATGGTTTTCTGTTACTCATGGTCTTTAGAGGAAACCTGCTACTGCCACATAGGCAACTCTTTTCAATTAGCAGCAAGGGATTTTTTATAAGTACTTCCCCACAGGTAGGACAGCACATACAACAGCTTTTGATGAACTAGTTGTGGAACACTGGTAGTAACATCCACAATTGACAAGGCCAAGATGAATTTCCGAGTTAGGTTGTTAAAATGGTGGTTAGCTTAACTAGAAGTTAAGAGAACATTTCAAAATAAAATTTTATATCATTACAAAAACTGAATAGATATTTTAAAACTTAATTTGCAATTATTTGAGATATCTGATTTAACAATCAAATTAAACTGTTATTGGACTTTCTATAAAGATATTTAAGAATTTTTATTTTATTTTTTATCAACACCACTAGAGCACATTGATTTATTAATGATTGACTATTGGATGTCAAACATTTGGAAATAAGGACACGAAAAGTGTGAGCCAGCCTCCAACTGGTTTTGAACCACAGTCTTCACCTTGAAAGTCTGTTGTCCTAGCATTGGACCATTGATACTCACTCAGCATTTGAAAATGTCAGTAACATACTTGTAAAAAGAACTAATTTTAGTTTGTAAGCTGCAATTATTTCTTATCTTGCTAGAATCAAAGTTTCTGATTGGTTTTCTTCTTCATGTATACTGGAAATTATCACATGAACATTCCATGTGTAAATGATCTAATGGAAAGAAGGAAAGAAGAATGAAGTGATACACACATGGTGGATGGATGGATGGATGGATGGATGGATGGATGGATGGATGGATGGATGGATGGATGGATGGATGGACAGACAGAAATGGATGGATGGATGGATGGATGGATGGATGGATGGATGGATGGATGGATCGA
>JAULBS010018568.1:0-10828 GCA_032355785.1 Symmetromphalus regularis
ACATGTACATTAGACAACTGTTTTATCATTGATAAGGACATCTTGTTGATTACTAGGGAAAGAAACACCTCAAATACTCATATGTTAAATATATGTTAAACACATGATCAAACAAATGTGAAAACATACGTTTGCAAACATGTTTAACAACACGTATGTGAAACACATGTGGCTATTTTTGCTGTTTAATTTGTAAATACAACTGACATTACCTGCTATGGGCACACCCTTTGGTGTCCTCCCAAAATGAGTGTAGGCAAACTGAGTTGTAGGAAAATTGGGTATAGGCAAACAGGGTTGTAGGCAAACTGGGCTGTAGGCAAAATGGGTGTAGGCAAACTGTGTGTAGGCAAAATGAGTATAGGCAAACTGGGTGTAAGCAAACAGTTGTAGGCAAATTGGGTGTAGGCAAACTGAGTTGTAGGCAAACAGGGTTGTTGGCAAACTGGGTGTAGGCAAACTGGGTTGTAGGCAAAATGAGTTGTAGGCAAACTGAGTTGTAGGCAAACTGGGTGTAGGCAAACATGGTTGTAGGCAAACTGGGTGTAGGCAAACATGGTTGTAGGCAAACTGGATTGTAGGCAAAATGAGTGTAGGCAAACTGAGTTGTAGGCAAACTGTGTGTAGGCAAACATGGTTGTAGGCAAACTGTGTTGTAGGCAAAATGAGTGTAGGCAAACTGGGCTGTAGGCAAACAGGGTTGTAGTCAAAATGGGTGTAGGCAAACTGGGGTGTAGGTAAACTGGGCTGTAGGCAAAATGGGTGTAGGTAAACAGGGTTGTAGGCAAAATGAGAGGAAACTCATCCTTGGAGATCTAGACATTTGAGAGACTAACAAGAAGTGGTTTGACTTTCAGATAATGTTATTTGTATACTGTGCAAGCAAGACGAGCTATGCGTCACTGAAGATGATGATTTGGCATTTTGCAGGTAAGTTAAAACTTTCATTATTTAGGACTCAGGTTGGTTGTACATGTTCCTGATTATATTCAACTAAGGTTCAAGTACGCTGTCCTGACACACAAGTTAACTTTCTATATTACCTGTCCAGGATAGGTTATTGCTAGTAAGAGGTTTGGTTGGTTGGTTGTATTTATTTTCGTGCTTATATCCAATTAATATTCAAGCACGCTGTCCTGGGCCCTCAACTTAGCTTCCTGTGCTCTCCGTCCAGGACAGAGGTTAGTGTTAATAGGAGACATGAAACCCGCTGCTTTTCGATAAACAGCAAGGGATCTTTTATATGCACTATCCCACAGACAGAATAACACATACCACAGCCTTTGTTAAACCTGTTGTGCACCACTGGTCGGTGTAAGTGATATACACCTACCTACTGAGCCTTGCGGAGCACTCACTCTGGGTTGGAGCCAATACTGAGATTAAAAATCCCATGCCTCATCCGAGATTTGATCTCAGTACCTACAAATGTAGCCTCGAGTCCGATAGTTTAACCACTGCACCACTGGTTTATTAAAGGCTGTGGTATGTGCTGTCCTGTCTGTGAGAAAGTGCATATAAAAGATCCCTTACTGCTAATTGGAGAGAGTAGCCTATGTGGCAGGTTTCCTCTAAAGATGATGAGATACAAAACACCATATGTCTTAATACCTAATAGTCGTTTAATAAACAACTTTCTTGGGTATCATTAAAAAAACAATCCCTTCATTTAAAAAACCAAAACTTCTGTTTTTTATATAATACTTCAATCATTTATAAAATTTCAGTTTAGTATAAAAATTCAATCTTTTATAGAATTTGTTTTTTCTGTGAAACTTGATTTTTAAAAAATAAAAGTTCAATATTTAAAAAAAAAAATATTTCTTTATAAAACTTCATTCATTCATGAAATGATATTTTATAGAACTTAATCTTGTGACATTTACAGGAAGCTGAGAAAACATCCGCCCAATCATACCACTTTCCAATAATTGCATTTGTGAATGAAATCATTCAAGTGGTTTGTCTTGTTTTCACATTCATCACAATCACCTTTCCCTCAACCCATTGTGATGGCCCACTGCACAGAGGTCACATCCATCCCGAACAAATACCCCTGGTGCTACGACCTGTACCAATTGTATTTTCTCACTGGCAGGATTCTTGCTTTGTGTGCATGCTTCAGTCACTTGAAATAAGTGGCTGAGTTTTTATTGAAATAAACATTGGTAATGAGTAATATCCCAGTGTAGACTGTAGCCGAACTGGTGGCCTTTTGAAGTCTGTGATGTTTTATAGATCAATATAAAATTCCTTTTACTGATAGCAACTGGTAGTTGAGAAAGTGACCTAGGACGTGTGTTATATTTATGAACACTGACACTACATTCAAATAATGTCATTCTAACTGACCAGTTCGGATTATGGGAAACCATTTAAGGTAATATTTGTTTTATAATATTGTGTTATTTTGTACGTAAATGAACCAGAGCTTAGTAATGTGCATAAGTACAGCTCTTAGTACATAATTAATTTAGTAAAGACATATTGGTAGTTGTTAGAGAACAGGTCTATGTCATGAAACTAATAAGTTTTCACAATGGGAAACCATTTGAGGAAAATATTTGTTTTATAATATTGAATTATTTTGTACGTAAATGAAGCAGAGTTTAGTAATGTGTATAAGTACAGTTGTTAGTATGTAAATAACTTAGTAAAGATACATTGGTTGTTGGTACAGAACAGTCACATGTCATACATCAAAATTAGGACATTTTCACAATGGGAAACCATTTCAGGTAATTTATTTGTTTTATAATATTGTGTTATTTTCTACTTAAATGAACGAGAGATTAGTAATGTGTATAGGTATAGTTGTTAGTATGTAATTACCTTAGTAAAGACATATTGGTTGTTGATGGAGAACAGTCATGTCATTCATCACAATTAGGATGTTTTCATAATGGGAAACCATTTCAGGTATGGTAATATTATTTTTATAATACTGCATTATTTTGTTCTCAAATAAACTGGAGCTTAGTAACGTGCATAAGTACAGTTGTTAGTACGTAATTACCTTAGTAAAGATATATTAGTAGTTGACAGTTCTGTGTCATACAATTTGTAAGTTTTCACAATGGGAAACCATTTCAGGTAATATTTGTTTTATAATATTGTGTTATTTTGTACTTAAATGAACCGGAGCTTAGTATTGTGTATAAGTACCATTGTTAGTACATTATTACCCTAGTAAAGATATATTGGTAGTTGATAGAATCCAGTCACATGTCATACAACAAAACGAGGAAGTTTTCGCTATGGGAAATCATTTCAGGTAATATTTGTTTTATGATTTATATACGCTACATGAACCATAACTCATTAAAATTTGTTAGCAAATTTGTACTAGTAGTTATTAAAAACCTATTGATAGTACGGTAAATTAGAAATTATTGCTTTACAACAAAAGACTGACGTTCAGTCAGTACAGACAATTTGAGGCACTGTGTATTTTCTGATAATTATTGTTTTCATTTATAAATACTACGTGAACCATGACTTAATTTGACTTCATGTACAGTTGTTAGCAATTTTAGTATTTACTGGTAGTTAGTGAAGACCTGTTGATTGATGCCGAATACAAAACCTTTGCATTATGAGCAACCATATGAGATAAAATGCTTTATAATATCTATAATTATTTTAAACATTTTATTCCTATCAAAAGTTAACACTAATAACAGTGCGGGATTGGCCAATAGACTAGGCCCATATTAAGGCAACTCTCAACATTCTACAAACAATACCTTCTTAAACATACATTGTATGGTTGACATGACAGAACATTAAAATATTTACAACAAAAATAAAGAGATAAGATACATGGCTAATTATATAAAAGTTAAGAGAATCTAACAAAATGAGAAATGGTGTGAGGAGGAAGAGATAGTTGATAAAAGAAAAAGGGGATAGGGTGACAGGATGAATGGTTAATGGATCTCGAAATGATTTTTATTAGTGATGAAGTTCTGAACTGATTTAAAAGTAGTAACATTTTCTTCAATACTAAGATTAGGGTCTCCAAATAGTATTATTAGATAAAATACCTATAATTATTGTTTTTCTCAACAATTTCTACATGAGTTGTCACCAACCATTTTTGTATATAGTTAATAGCATTTATGCATGTTATAGTGAATTACTGAGTTAATAGTCAGTAGTTACATAGGAAAAAGCCTAGACATTTTATGGATGACCCAGACACATTTGATGGGCGACCCGTTGAGGTCTTAATGATGTTAAACAGTTTCTAGGCAGTTGCTGAGCATAAACTGTGACTAATACTCAGTGAAAATTCCCTACGGCATAATAAATGCAACTCGTGACTCGTTAATTAATTAAAAAATGCATTCTGAGACCTACAGTATTTCACTATAGCAATGATAAAATATTAAGTTTAGGAAAGATTTCCACCAGAACCATTACTACATCGTATGTCAAGCTATCATTCCAACAATATAATACATACGTTTTAATATCATTGATATATATATATATGTAAATATGTTGTGATGAAACAACAGTGTGACCCCCCAATAACCAATGTTTTCTTTTGTGTTGGGAAGGGGGTAAAGGTTTGTCTTTAAATAAATCTAATTTGAAGATGTAAATAATTTAATTAAAAAAACCCACAAGTGAATAAAATGTTAATTAAATTAGTTTTAATGGATGGGGTTTCAAGTGGATATTTTACCGTCGCTTTTTTAATTAACTTATTCTTATTTTCAAATTAGAGTTAGGTTAATGTCATTCTTTTAAACTGTTAAATAGCAGCCAGATCATATAATCTTTCTTGGAGTGATAGCTAGATGTAGGAGGGGTGCAGCTAGAATTCTTTCCGATTATTTATTTTTAATTTGCTAATGTATATAATTTTTTAAGACATTGAACTTTTTTCATCTGTCAGAAATGGAATAACCCATTCTGTTGTAAAATTGTTAATATTACAAATTTAAATTTTGCAAAATTCAGGATGTATTTTCACTCAGAAATAAATGAAGAAAAATACAATTTAAAATTCTGATGTTCGATATACATAATAACATATTCCCACAATTACACTTTCAGAAGACCTTATTGAATTTTGACTAACTACAGATTACAATTTTATTTTTTAAATCAATTTTGAAGACACGTTTTTTTAAAAGCTTCGCATAATTTGGCTAAGTTGTGTTAGCACAATGTACAGGGTCACCCATCGGAAATTTCTTTAGAACATCTCAGATTTTTCCAATATTTCAATAACAAAGTTAACAACATCCTTAACACAACATATAAACAAAGTGCTTGAATTATTCTGACAAAAAAAGAGAGTAAAGTTTGTTTTATTTAATGACACCTCTGGTAAAAATTTTTTAATTTTTATTTAACCACGCCTCTAGAGCACATTGATTTTTATCATATCATTGGCTAATGGATGTCAATCATATAGTCATTTTGACATATTTATTTAGAGGAATCCTGCTGCCGCCACATAGGCTACTCTTTCTGATTCTGATAAGCAGCAAGGGGTCTTTTATATGCACCTTCCCACAGACAGGACAGACATACCATGGACCCCTGGTTGGAATGGAAAATAGCCCAAACTGCAATTGAGTCCACTGAGAAGGATCAATGCAACGACTATACTGCCAAAGGAAATAAATCAACAATTTTGCTGATGTTTATTTAATTTGCAGATAATAACTTTGCAAATGTTGAAAGCTCTGTTCCTGCTCCAAATGAAATTTAATTAAAGCATGTAGAGAGAATTGTAAAATATTGATAACCTAGCCGCCTCCACGTGTTATCATGCTATACATAGATATACATGTAGATAAAGCCAGTGACTCCTCGCTATATGCTGCTTTCTAGACAACTGTTTACTTATTACTTACTACTTCAGGTGACTGTCATGGGTATAGTCTTTCCATTTACTCAGTTCACTTTTTATCTTCAGACACATAAGCCTAATGTTCTACCCATACAAGACATTAATATATATGTTAAACAGACAACATTACATAGTCATGTGACATCCAATATGTATAACAGTTATCACAAAATTGTGCAAATATTTTGTTTGCCAATCGCCTGTGTGAGACAAATTCAGGTTATTTGATAATGATGATGGTTCTATAGATGGTTGTTTGACTTTGGTTTGGATCTGGGGAGTGGGATGTAGCTCAAATGGTAGAGTATCCACCTGTGAACTGGTTGGTCATCGGATCGATCCTTTACGGTGGACCCACCTGCCGTTTGGGTTATTTTCCATTCCAACCAGTGGTCCACAACTGATTCATCAAAGGCCGTGGTATGTGCTGTCCTGTCTGAGGGAGTGTGCGTATAAAAGACCCCTTGCTGCTTATCTGAAAGAGTAACCTATGTGGCAACAGCAGGTTTTCTCTAAAAACATATGTCAGAATGACCATATGATTGACGTCCAGTAGTCGATGAAATAAAAATCAATGTGCTCTAGAGGCGTCGTTAAATAAAACAAACTTTACTTTAACTTTTTTGGTTTGGATCTTATTACATTGTTTTGCATAATTTGTTCTTGCCAGTCTATGATGTTTATGAAAATTAATTTTAATATAGATTTACTAGTAATGGTGGTGCGATGGTTGAGCTGTTTGTCTCATGACTAATATGTAGTGGGATCAAATCTCAGTCAAGGCTTGGGATTTATAATCTCAGTAAAGGCTTGGGATTTATAATCTCAGTACTGGCTCCAACCCAAAGTGAGTGCTCCACACGACTCAAAAAGTAAAGTTTGTTTTATCTAACGACGCCTCAAGAGCACATTGATTTTTATCATCATCGGCTATTAGACATTAGTCATATGGTCATTCTGATAAGCAGCAAGGGGTCTTTTATATGCACCATCCACAGACAGCACAGCACATACCACAGCCTTTGATGAACCAGTTGTGGATCACTGGATGGAATGGAAAATAGCCCAAATTGCAAATGGGTCCACTGAGAAGGATCCACAAGACTCCACCAACAAGTGGTCCACAACAGGTTTATCAAAGGCCATGGTATGCAGGTGCAGATTCAGGATTTTTGAAAGGGGTTGGGGGGTCCAAAAGTGGTTAGTGAATAGAAATGGGGATTTTTTTTTTTTTTTTCACATCCTTCGGAAATATCGGAAAAGGATATAAAAATAAAAATGAAAAAACGTGTGTACCCTGACCCCCCCGGACTCCTCTGGATCTGCTAGTGGTATATGCTGTCTAAATGAAAGCATCTATAAAAGATCCCATGCTAGTAATCGGAAAGAGTAGCCTATGAGGCAATAGCAGATTTCCTCTAAAGACCATGAGTCACAAAAGACCATAGTCTGACACCTAATAGCCGCTGAATAAAAACAATATGCTAGAGTGTTGTTAAATAATCTTTTCTTTTACATCGTATTTTCCGTTCCAGCCAGTTGTCCACAACTGGTTCATCAAAGGCCGTGGTATATGTTGTCCTGTCTGTGGGATGGTGGATATAAAAGACCCCTTGCTGCTTATCGCAAAGAGTAGCCTAAGAAGCGGCAGTTGGTTTCCTCTAAATTCATATGTCAGAATGACCATATGATTGACATCCAATAACCGATAAGATATAAATCAATGTGTTCTAGAGGTGCCATTAAATAAAACAATCTTTACTGTTTTTTTTCTTTTACATCGTTTGTTCTTGGCAGTCTACAGCGATTATGAAGACTGTTTTTGGATTTTTTAACCTCGGATGGGACATAGCTCATAGGTGGGGCCTCCACCTGGAATTTAATATGTCAATGGACTGATTTTACTTCAGTAGATCCTTTGGACTGTTTTTTTTGTTCCAGCCAGTGGTTGATGACTGGTGTAACAAATGGTACATGCCGTTCTGTCTATGGGAAAGTTGCATATAAAAGACTTCCTGTAGTTAATAAAAAGGAACCTTTGTGTGTTAGCAAGTTTCCTGTGAAGACCATAATATTATAGCTGCTAATTGGTTGGTTGGTTGTATTTATTTTCGTGCTTATATCCAAAAGGTTCAAGCATGCTGTCCTGGGCACACAACTCAGGTTCCTGTGCTGTCTGTCCAGGACAGAGTTAGTGTTAGTAGGAGAGACGAAACCCGCTGCTTTTCTATAAACAGCAAGGGATCTTTTATGTGCACTATCCCACAGACTGATTAGCACATACCACATCCTTTTTAAACCAGTTGTGGACCACTGGTCAGAGTAAGTGGTATACACCTACCAACTGAGCCTTGCGGAGCTCTCACTCTGGGGTTGGAGCCGATATTTAGATAAAAAATCCCATACCTCGACTGAGATTCGATCTCAGTACCTATTAGCCTCAAGTCCGATAGCTTAACCACTGCGCCACAGAGGCCAGTTATAGCTGCTAATTAACCAGTATGTGAGGGTATCATTAAACAAACAATCAATCCATTCTCTTGTTTTGTAATCTTTGTTTGGTACAGAGTATTAACATTTAGTGTCTTGGGTACATGTATTTATGTAGCTCAAATGCTAGAGTGTCCACCTGTGAACTGGTCAGTCATCAGATCGATCCTCCTCGGTGGACCACTCTGCAGTTTGGGCTATTTTCCATTCTATCCTGTGGTCCACAACTGGTTCATCAAAGGCCATGGTATGTGTTGTCCTGACTGTGGGATGGTGCATATAAAAGATCCCTTGCTGTTTATCAGAAACAGTAGCCTATGTGGCGACAGCAGGTTTCCTCTAAAACATATGTCAGAATCACCACATGATTGATGTCCAATAGCCGATGATAAGATAAAAATCAATGTGCTCTAGAGGAGTCGTTAAGTAAAACAAACTTTACTTTAAAATGGCTGTATGGTATAAAAATGATATCTGTTAAGTTAGTTTTATTTCCAAGACACAGGATTGTGAGCCAAACCTCTCATAAAATACAAAAATGTTTTCAAGTTGTGTCAGAACCAGTATATTACTGTTTATTACATTCCTGTGTAATCCTACTATAGTAATAAAGCTATTTTTAAGCTGTGCAGTAATTTTTCTTTTATTACACACATACATAATACAGTTTTATGTATGCATGGGTAATTTACGTTTTCTTTCAAGAACTGTAATGACCTCATTTCCATAAGCAAGGATTCATAACATCAAAGAATTTAACACTCATCGTTGTATTAATTCCACACATTTAAGCTAGCTTTGTCGATTAAGTTGTGTTATTTACAGTAATTAAACCTTTGATATAATATTTATTGATGGTATGTAATAAACTCAGCCCTAAATACCCGTTATTTTCTCATGCTATTTATTTCATGAGTTTATAGCGAACAAGAATCACACCAATGAGGATTTCATATTTTCCTTCTTTCTATCTTCTTACTTTTCTACTATTTTACATTCTAATTTTTTTCTCTAAATCCTGGTCATAAAATTTTATGCTGGTATTATATTTGCTTATGACAGTGGTTCAAAACCCATTGTAGGCTGGTTCACACTTGATTAAGTGTTAAAATAAAACCAAATGTTTGACATCCAATAGCCGATGATTAATAAATCAATGTGGTGTCGTTGAATAAAAACAAACCAAAAAGCATAAGAGAAAAGTCCAAGGATAGAGGTTGAAAGTTGATGTGTTGTGGTCACAGCAGATATTGCCTTGGTGCCATAGGGAGACAGAAAATTTAAAGTTCTTTATCAGGAATAATGAGAAATGAAGTGGTTTTGTGAAACGTAATCCATTCAAGGGCTGTATATATGTATCTATAATGTCTTATTGAAACAGCTATTATTCTCTAGTGTGAAAATACTAACATTACCATGTGTGGTTACTTAGGGAGTTTAAAATAGTTGCTAATTTATTGATTTCATTTATTTACACTCTCTGTCCCACTGAAACACCAATTATTCACTGGTATGAAAATACTAACATTGCCATGTGTGGTTTCTTTTCACTTGTGTGCTAAATTCTGTGCTAAATTCCTCCCCATTTGCTGAGTGAGCAGGTGATTTGAATGTGTTTGATGAGGCTTACCTGGCAATTAGACTCGCCAGGCAGGCCACACCAATACTTGGTAAATATTTCCCTTCCTTTCTTGGGGAAAAGTACAAATCTGGGCTCATACAGCTCTTGAATTGTCAATTTGTGATGGGATGTTTTTTTTTGTATGACCACTGGGAAGATGGTAACCTCTGACCCATGTCTTGTGGTTGATTGCAAATATTGTATTAATGTTGCTTAACAAGATGACATTTTGAAATGGTAAAGTTTGTTTTATTTAACGACGGCTCTAAAACACATTGATTTTTATTTTATCATCGGCTATTGGACGTCAATCATGTGGTCATTTTGACATTTTTATTTAGAGGAGACCCGTTGCTGCCACATAGGCTACTCTTTCCGATAAGCTGCAAGGGGTCTTATACGCACCATCCCACAGACAGGACAGCACATACCACATACCTTTGATGAACAAGTTGTGGACCACTGGTTGGAATGGAAAATAGCCCAAACTGCAAATGGGTCCACTAAAAAGGATCGATCCAATGACCGACTGGTTCACATGCAGAAACGCTACCATTTGATCTACAGCCTGCTCCTTTTTGAAATGGTACCATGTTGTAGCCGACACTTCATAACCGGTGTGTTCAGAGGTTGACAAAATGTAGTCTGTCTATCTGTCCATCTGTCCATCCGTCCCTCTCTCTCTCCCTCCCTCCCTACTCACCAACACACTACGGTAATCTACCTGTACACCTATAATTCATACATGTATCCATCCATCCATGCATTCGTCCGTCCGTCCGTCCATCCATCCATCCATCCATCCATCCATCCATCCATCCATCCATCCATCCATCCATCCATCC
>JAULBS010018579.1:0-10828 GCA_032355785.1 Symmetromphalus regularis
ATGACAGTTGCCTTCTTGGTAAGTAACTGTTACCAAAGAAGAACAGGCGCTTTATATTCAATGATAGTTTCATAGTGAAAAAGCAACTTCACGAAGTGTTGGCTTGGGGAATTTTCCACAAGAATATGACAGTTGCGGATATAGCTTATAAAACGAGCGATCTGATTGGATAATATTTTTAAGTATGATATGATCATTTTTTCCCCCGTATAAATGGCGCGGTAAGCAGCCCGAGTTTTTATGAGCTATATTGGTCAGGGGTCCAAACGGACTCGGAGTGACCGGTTTGACCCCTGACTTTGTGAGGATGAGGCCTAATGGGAAATATAGGTCCCATTTCAAACAACTAAAGTATTTTTGAAATCAGTGCAAAATATATATGATTTATGGATGTATACGTGTACATGTAGTATATATGATGTACATATGATCCCCTTGACTCTGTTTACAGTATCAAAATATTCTTTACCAAAGGCCCAAGGGTCCACCTTTGACTATACCAGAGGAGTTGGCATCTCAAAATCATAGGCCTATCCAAACTGGCCAACCAGACCCTCTCTGTTCTGGCCTGGGACTTAGATTTAAAAATCTCATACATTTATGTGTTTCGTTTTGTTGGTGTGGCGATAGGTTATTAATGTAAACGTATGCAGCGTCCCTTTTTTCTCTTCGTATAGAAAAAACAACAACAATATGAACACATGTTACTGTACATTCTCTTAATGCTTAGCTTACTTGTTAGTGTGTTTGCCACTAAAACGTATCAATAAACCGATATGTAGTTTTGTAACGAATATTGATAAAAACCCACAGCATGTTTGTTCCAATGAAAATTGTCAAATTTTTTTTCTTAGATAGATAGATGTATAGATAGCCATAACAGGCAGATACCTCAAGCAGACAGACGGGGAAGGTGTGTGTGTGTGTATGTGTGTGTGTATGGGGGGGGGGACTTTCAGGCATGCATGCAGGCTGGCTAGTGGGTGATATGGTGGGCTGGCAGGCAGGCAGATAGATAGTGTGATTGTTTTACGACCTCCCCAGCCTAGCTATTAAGTGTCATACTATGGAGAAATTATTCATATTTTAATATCAGTGTATAGCGCTGATTTAACACAGGATCTTATAAATTCACCACCAAACATAATATAGCGTAACATGTTCTTGATGAAAGGGCAGGGGCGAAGCCGGAAGGAGGAAGGACAGGGGTGTTACTGCCCCCCAATAATTAACATAAATATGTTTCTTATTCATCGTGGAAATATTCACCGACACATGTTGATATTCCAACATGGGAGCACCTCCCCGCCCCCCCCCAGTATAAATTTCATTTCAACGCCCCTGAATCGGAATGAAGTTTGAACAGAGATTAGCATGTAACATGTGTATATACAGGTATGTGATACAGGCTAACGACACACAGTCAGATAACACGGTCACACTGACCTCAATTTACGGTCACTGTGACCTGCATTATGCAATTGAATGATCTTAATCTAGTTAAGATGCGGTGGCTCGTCGGATCCGTCCCCTTCAGCGGATCCCTTCATGTTATTTCTCGTTCCAGACAATAACCCACGACTAGTAAAACAAAGACCGTGGTATGTGCTGTCCTGTCTGTAGGAAAGCTAATATAAAAGATCTCTTCAGCGGATCCATTCAGATTATTTTTCGTTCCAGACAATAGTCCACGGCTAGTAAAACAAATACCGTGGTATGTGTCTGTAGGAAAGCGAATATAAAAGAGGGGCATTTACCCCCTAACAATCTGCGGCGCCCTTTATTGCGACATCTATTGAATACGTTGTAGGCGCCCCTAAAATGAGTGATTGTGCCCCTATTCAATCTTGTACCCCCCCATATTTAAAAGATAGCGCCGGTCCTGTTTAAACACGAATGTAACTTAGATATATAAAATACGCCATAGTTGAGGTTCTGGTTCAAGACTTCCCACTTGTCTTACATATAGCGTGAACACTGGGTTTACATATAATCTAGCCATATAAACCCAGCCATATGAAACCACCCCTGACGCTTTGAGCTGTGGAGTTGTGTATAGTATTATTCAGTTCAAAACCATCATGCTATTTTCTTCTTCTTCTTCAGCGTTCTATATGTTACATCAACCCCTGAAATTGCCCGCGGCATTAGCAATGCCGTGAAAATTATCGCGGAGTGTTTTATTCATCGCAGGACTATTTTTTGCGGATTAAATTTTATTTATTTTTTAAAGGTGTATTTATTTATTATTATTAAAAATAAAATATACTTTACACTAAAATTGCCGTAGAAAATGCCGTGGACACTATTTCTCCACAGCATTTATTTTGCCGTTGACATTTTCTTTATTTCAGGGTTTGTAAATTCTATATGTATAGGGTAATAGCCACGTTGTTATGATGTGACGTTCCCAATACCACTTTGGGTAGTTACCAAAAACTATAAAATAACATAAATAATAATGTTAACACATTGACTGCCAACTACGAGTATACATATAGATATAAGTGTATCAGATTTGCCATTTCGATTATACTCGTAGTAAAGCCAGTGCTACACTATAGAAAATTAAAGATGCCAGCAATGGTTATAACTCATCAGTAAGTTTGCTGGCAGTAGGGAATAACAAATGAATACAATAAAGGTACTAGTATAATATGTTTAAAATTGTTATACATTTTTCTTCATCATAAATCATTGCTGACTGTTAGTATACTTATAGCGGCAAAAGGAACAAAAAGTAAAGTTTCTTTTATTTAATGACGCCTCTAGATTACATTGATTTTTATCTTATCATTGACTATTGGACATTCTGACATATTTATTTAGAGTAAATCCGCTGCCGCCACATAGGCTACTCTTTCCGATAAGCAACAAGAGGTCTTTTATATGCACCGTCCCACAAACAGGACAGCACATACCACGGCCTTTGATGAACGACTTGTGGACCCCTGGTTGGAACGAAAAAATAGCCCAAACTGCAAATGGGTTCACTGAGAATGATCGATCTGACTACCGACGACAAAGGGAAGAAACCCACTGTATTGTGTCCAGCAATCAAAGTGTTAATAATGTAGGTATTCATATATAAACAATGACGTACACGTTTTATTTTAATCTAAAACTATTAAATTCAATAAACAATAAGGTTAACACTTTAGGTCCATATATAGACAGATACATAATGATACATGTCGATTTGTTTTGAAATATTACAACCAAGGTGGCTTAAAGTGCACTCTTTTCAAAGTGTATGATTCGTGCCTCCCCTGTGTGGTATGTGTGAAAAGCTATGATAGAATGAGAACCTTAAATCACAATAAAACCACTTCAACAAAATCACAATACGAAGAGACTAGCTTCTTAAAGGGATGCGTGAGACCTTCCAACCGTACAGGTAAGCTACACGGGGTATTGTATTTTACGAGCGGACAGGACATAACAACTGTCTGTGTAGTACGTGCTATAGCATATCGGGTATATTGTACCAATACCTCTAATGACAGACTACGCTAGAAATGGTATACCACAGAGACAAATAAAACAAATTCATTTTTTTCTTTTATTTTTTAATATTGCCAAAACGTGAATATATTTAATCTTTATTCTCCACGTCAAAACTATTTAAAATTTCCACGAAGAAAAGAGAATTTATTTTCATTACACCATAGTTAGGTAGTGCAAAATATATATGTCACTAATTATAAATACGTATATATTTGACAATCATTATCAGTGGCGGATCTTGGCGGAGTCCCGGCCTTCCTAAATTTGGCTATGTTTTAAAATTTATTATTATTATTTTAAAATAGAAAAAAATATCGTTAAAGAATCCGGTGATTTTTTAGGACCCACCCCGCCCCGTCCCCTAAATGTATTATAAATAAACATATCGTATATAAGCTATATAAATATATAATGTGCATCATTGACAATACATTTACTATATTATAAATCTTTTTGTCATGTTGTACTGTGTATAAGGATATTTTATGACAATTTGTATTGTAAAAAAAAGTTTTGTTAAAATATATAGTATGACCTTAGTTTTAATTAAAATGTATGATTTCAAGCACATTATAGAAAGTTTTAATTAAAATGTATGATTTCAAGCACATTATAGAAAGTTTTAATTTTAAAAATCCATTGCTGTTACATGCTCTATCCTGTGATTAACATTAAGAATAACAAGCCAAACAGCCTTATTTGGAATTAAATAACGTGTAAAAAAAAATTTACACAACTACTGTCAAGTTATGACGTGAAACAGTTAATTAAATAACGTGTAAAAAAATTGACACAACTACTGTCAAGTTATGACGTGAAACAGCTGATTAAATAACGTGTAAAAAAAAATTGACACAACTACTGTCAAGTTATGACGTGAAACAGCTGATTAAATAACGTAAAAAAAATTTGACGCAACTACTGTCAAGTTATGACGTGAAACAGCTAATTAAAAAACGTGTAAAAAAATTGACACAACTACTGTCAAGTTATGACGTGAAACAACTAATTAAATAACGTGTAAAAAAATTGACACCACTATTGTCCAGTTATGAAGTGAAACAGCTAATTAAATTGAATGAATATGTAACCACTGCTACCACTCACAGTGCAGATAATATTGGTATATGAGGTATTCTCTGTGTTATTGTATTGTTATTATTCATGTATCAACCTTTTACTATTGATTCTGTTCAACATTCCCCACAATGTGTTCATTATATTATGTTAATTATAAATATATAAGAATGCCTATAAAATGTATATTTTTTGACAAAAAAAACAAACCTTTGTATTATTATGTTAAAAAAAGCCAACCAAAAAACACTTTACACTGTATACTGTTCATGCGATACAAAATACATTTCATAACTTTTTAAAATTTAAATATGGTTATTACAGTAATAAGAAAGAATTTGAAAATTGTAGTAACAGAAGAAAAAAAAATCAAATATACGAAATGCTAGTATATTTTTTGCAATTAAAATATACTTTATTTATTTCCCCCCAATTATTTTCTTTTTTTAATTCATATAGCTCAGTCAATGAAGCGTTCACCCGTGGCGCTTTGGTTGTAGTATCGAACCTCCTTTGTGGACCCATTCTCTGATTAGGTTTTTTCCGTTCCAAGCAGTGATCCACAACTGATATATCAAAGGCAGTAATAGGTGCTTTTCTGTCTGTGAGAAGGTGCATATAAAAAAATTCTTTGCTACTAACGGAAAAAAAATGTAACGAGTTTCCCATGATGACTACTTGTCAAGATTTGACATTCAATTACTGGTGATTAAAAAAATCAGTATGCTTTTATGGTATGGTTAAAAACTACCTCATACTGGAACACTATTGCTATAAACGTGTCTGCTATTCCTGGTATAACTGGTTGTAAAAAATCTTCAATTGTGTTCTGTCTAAATAAGAAAATCAATAACATGTTTCTGAGTACTGATATTAATTAACGCTGTCATTTTTGTAGAGAACGTGTTTCAGAACTGTAACATCCAACAAGTCTTGAAATTATGCCTAGCTTCGTGCTTCTCGTAGTAAGATTTCTAATTAAAAACTCTTTAAGTGCACTAAAATTGTCAAGACTTTAAAACGTATAAATATGAAGTTAGTAATTACCTTTTTCTCTAAATACCAATGAAAGCACCAACATATTTGTCGAACTGTTGTAGATATACGAGTTTAGTGCACTTTGAGATTTTTGTCCTTTATATTATGTTTTATATTATATTATTATAAAGTGATTGAATTATTATTTTTTTCTCTCATCATTTTGCTCAAAATGAAAGACATTCGTCCCTTATTTAATTAATATCTCTATTCCGATTAAAATTTCATCATTTTTTTAAATTTATTTATTTTTTGTTATTTATTTATTTTAGTTTCATTTCATAGAGAACAAAATCAGAATGGAACGTTGTTCCTAGTGTTATTTAATGTAATAATAACACATTTCTATAATACTATAGAATATATACATTACTGAAATAAACAAATACACTTGGTTGATATTAACAGTTTATTTCATTTCTTACTTTCTTTTCTTTGTTAGGAGCGGGGTGTAGCTCAAACGGTAGCGTGTCTGCCTGTGAACCGGTCGGTCGTCGGATCGATCCTTCCTTCTTTTGCACTTGGGGCTATTTTCCGTTCCAGCCAGTGATCACATCTCGTTCATCAAATGCCGTGGTATGTTCTGTCCTGTCTGTGGGACGGTACCTATAAAAGACCTCTTGCTGCTTATCGGAAAGAGTAGCCTGTGTAGCGGCAGCGGGTTTCTTCTAAATACATATGTCAGAATGACCATATGATTGACGTCCAATAGCCGATGGTAAGATAAAAAGCAATATGCTCTAGAGGCGTCGTTAAATAAAATAAACTTTATTTTACTTTTACTTTGATTATGTATGAATAGCTCAATATCCCGGTTTTTACTGAAATATCCAGGTTTCCAGTGCCTCGAAGTTGAGAGTTTCATGGTTGCACAAAGTGGCATTCCTCCAATAAATATTGTGTTGAAATGAATGACATTTCAAAGACACCATTTACATACGCACAACAAATCAGTAGCGGACCCCCCTTTTCTCGTATCATTTTACTTTTTAAAATATATTTTGCGAGTAGAATAACATGAAAATTAATTTTTTTTTCCCCAGTCCTATTAACCCATCACATTTGGACACCTCCCCCACTTTCTAAAATCCTGTATCTGCGCCTGCACAAGAAATTATTATCAGAAATAATAATTTCATAGGGAAATACACGTTCGTGCGTTCGACAGGAAGTCGTGGCAGCCTTCCCAATACTATTTATATTGAAATATAGAGAATATATCATCAAAGGAATTCAAAGAACAAATTGCAATCAAAGCCGTCTGCCACTATTCTTAAAGTGACAACATATGAACTTGGCGGTCAGATTCTTCTTGAGCAAGAACATTCAAAGTATGGCTGTACAGCGTTACAAACTGAATCGTAATATTACAGGCGCTGATGCAGGATTTCTGAATGGGGTGGGGTGGGGGATGGGGTTGTCCAAATGTGATGGATAAATAGGACTGGGGGAAAATGGTTAATTTTCACGTCCTTCCACTCGGAAAATAATTATACCGAGGTCTGGTCCCACTGGAACCCCCTGGATCTGCTACTGTATTATCATCCTCACAATGTCAGGGGTCACTCCGGTCACGCCGAGTCCGTTTGTGACCGGAGTGACCCATGACATTGTGAAGATGCTGTATTATATATATATATGGTTTATATTGTTGGAATCGATTTCTTCACCTTTAATGGCATATTCCCACGGGCTTTGTGCTCTGAATATTGATTACGAATGAACTTCCATGCATTTGTGATACTAGATTTCGCTTTTATAGCACATAAGACGTTTTATATGAACCATGGTAAAAGGAATTCCATGCAGAGTCGATCGATTTTTTTCACATTTAAAAAATAGAATTCTTCAAGTTTCAAGATTTCAAGAAATGTTTTGCAGCTACAAAAAATATTCAGACAGTTCAAAAGAACGGCTAATGGGAGGAATACGCGTCACGTGACTTAAAATATATACGTCACACCTTCAGCGGACAAAAACCGTTATTTTCTCGATTTATTTGTCCGTGAGTATAATTCATTATTGTTTTTAAAAGATTGATAATAAGCGAGATGCGGTTGTTATGTAAGTAGTTGAATTAAGTATTTCTATGGAAAAATCAAATGTTTACATTTAAAATTAATTATTTGTTTTGAAATTAATTAGGTCAAGGGTCTCTGACAGTATGCGTCTGAACTTGGCGGTCAGATTCTTCTTAGGGAAGAACATTCAAAGTATGACTGTACACCGTTACAAATTGAGTCGTAATATTACAAGCGCAGATGCAGGATTTCTGAAAGTGGATGGGGGGAGGGAGTCCAAATGTGATGGGTGAATAGGACTGGGAGAAACATTGTTAATTTTCTCGTCCTTCCACTCGGATAATATACCGTATGTTAAAAACAATCTTGAAAAGGGGAGGTCCGGTCCCACTGGACCCCCCCTGGATCCGCTACTGTATTATATATGTACGTTTTATATTGTTGAGTTAATTAGGCCTTCATTATTGTTGGAATCGATTGCTTCACGTTTTTATTATTAATATATGTAAAGGTAACAAACTGTGACACTTGTAATTATGACAAAACATCTTTAAAGGCATATTCCCACAGGCTTTGTGCTCTAAATATTGATTACGAATGAAACTTCCATGCATTTGTGATACTATATTTCGGTTTTATAGCACACAAGACGTTTTAAATTAACCATGGTATAGGGAATTCCATGCCAAGTCGATTTTTTTTTCACATTTGTTATTAATATATACTACACAAAAGGGCATGCATGGAAAGACACTCATGCAAAATATATGCAAATGGTGCATAAATGTGTCACAATTAGTATTTCGATGCAGGTTGTCAGTTTAGTCTGACTAAATTCTTGCTTCAAATCCATGAAAAGGAAATTTGGGTTAGCTTAAAAAAATCCCTAAAGATAAGTGCAATTACATGGAAAGACACTCATGAAAAACACGTACAAATGGCGCACGAGGTGTCACAATGGACGTTTCGAGGCAGGTTGTTAGTTTTGTCTGGCCAAATTCTTGCTTCAAATCCATGAAAAGGAAATTTGGGTTAGTTAAAAAATCTCTAAAGATAAGTGCAATGATTGCATGTCCCATAATAACGTGATGTCTATAGAACAAATGGCAACACAAAGATGGATATTCTAACCCTATCTGGCTTAAAAAGACATACAAAAAATGATCACTTTTCTTTGATCCTTAAATTCTTTTGAGTAGTATATGTAAAGTTAACAAACTACGACACTTGTAATTATGACAAAACTCCTTTAACACGTTATATAGCAATACTTCACATCTAAAGCTCTGGTTTAAATAAAAATGTCGTTTGTATTTTTATTGCTTCAGGCATATTATTCGTCAGATTCAGTGTTTCTAAAGATTATAATTTGTAGAAAATGTTTTTTGTTTAATTTACCTAGTTTGTCACGGAGTGTCTTTAGTTAAGTTAGCGGCATTCACGAGTAGTGGAATCAAAGGAGCGGATGTAGGATTTCAGAAAGGGGGTCTAAATGTGGATTTATGAGGGGATCCAAATGTGATTGAGTGAAAAATGATTAATTTTCATGTCCTTCCACTCGGAAAATGGTAAAAAAAAAAAGAAAAAGAAAGGCAGGGTGTCCGGTTCCCTAGATCCGCTACTGATACAGATACATTAGATAGGGTGTCCATAATATGACATTTTAAAAGTAATAAACCACATAAATACAAAAATTCTTATTTTATTTATTAAAAAAAAAACCACATTACGGTACTCGATGAAAAGAAAAATGTAAAAGATTGGATGCATCTCTATTATGTTTATCATTAAACAAACATAAACTAAACATAATTCACAGACTATTTATTTCAACCAACATGGCTGCTTTCAAAAACTAACAAGAACGCACTTTCTCGTGACGTCATACATAATTGTATTTCCGTTATCTCGGTCCTACTAAACATAGGTTTAGACGTGATTGCATAACTTTCTAGATATAACAATTTCCAGACATTTGCTGTATTCATTATGCTTTGGCTTAACAGTCAACATTTATAAGTAAATGCTTCAAATAATTTAATATCTTTTAGTAATATCTTTTAGTAATACCCCCCCCCCCCTCCATCACCCCATTCTCCCCAACAAATACAGCCAAAATGAACAAATTGATACATTTGTACTGTGCAGTAGTTAAAACAGTTTATTCTCGCTTCGGATAGATCTGTTGGGAAGGCCCTTTCCATGCTGGCAGTAGGCAGTTTGAGCTATTTTCCGTTCCAACCAGTGTCCACAACTGGTTTCATCAACAGCCATGGTATGTGTTGTCCTGTCTGTGGGACAGTGCATATAAAAGTCCCATTGCGGATTATCGGAAAGAGTAGCCTATGTGGCGGCAGTAGGTTTTCTCTAAAGATATGTCAGAATGACCATGTGATTGATGTCCAATAGCCGATGATAATAAAAATCAATGTGCTCTAGAGGCGTCGTTAAATAAAACAAACTTAACTTAGCTGGTAGTAGGCCCGGGCAAGATGGGAAATGTAGGCTCCCATTTCAGACTTCTCATTTTTGTTATGGATGCTAAATACCACGATAAGTAGACCCCCTTAAAATCGTAAGTCAACTTGCTCTACCCCCTCTGTGTGCGGGCCTGGTGTTGGGGGGTCCTTATAGCCCTGGGTAACTGTTGATGGCAGGTTAGTTAACGTTTTGTTAGCTTATCGATAAAACATGCATCGAAGTTCATCAAAGGTGTCAATTTTGCATTTAGTGATCATACCGTCACAAGGTTTTTCTCTAACTTAAGTACATCAGTTAACGATAGTATGTCTGTAAAGTTTGTTTTATTTAACGACGCCTCTAGAGCACATTGATTTTTATCTTATCATCAACTATTGATTGGTCATTCTAGCATGTATTCAGAAGAAACCCGCTGCCGCCACATAAGCTACTCTTTCCGATAAGCAGTAAGCGGTCTTTTATATGCACCGTCATACAGACAGGATAGCACATACAACGGCCTTTGATGAACCAGTTGTGGACCACTGGTTAGAACGGAAAATAGCCCAAACTGCAGATGGGACGACCGACGGGTTCACAGGCGGTCACGCTACCATTTGAGCTACATCCCCCTTCTCAGTGGACCCCTTTGCAGTTTGAGCTATTTTCCGTTCCAACCAGTGGTCCACAACTGGTTTATCAAAGGCCGTGGTATGTGCTGTCCT
>JAULBS010018590.1:0-10827 GCA_032355785.1 Symmetromphalus regularis
TTAATTTCAAACATCACAACACGAGTATGTATACATCTCAGTACACATGTTTATTTTTAACATGATCACAACATTTTTATGTACATATCTTGTATATATATATTTTATTATTGCACTTTTTTTTTCTTCATGTAGTATGTTTTTGTTAAGACAAAACTACACGAAGAATAAATAAATATTCACATATACAGTTCAAATGGTGTGTTGAAATAAATGCACAACTTATAATAATGGTAAGTAGATAAGTAGATAATACATTATGACCTTGTCATAACAATAGAGCAATTTCTCCTGTATGATATAAAAGTATCACTGTTCCATGATAACCAAACTTAATAGAATAACACAACATTAACAATACCAATATAATTGTGAAAATCACAACCATTTTTAAAAATGGCTGCCATTTCCATATTTAGCTGGGTATCTGAGTGGCCATCATATCTTGTTCCAAAGTTAAGATATCAGGCTGACTAAAAATTAAAGTGGCTTTTAGTTCCCAATAAATTTAGTAATACATTTTGTCTGGCTCATGAATAACTTAGGTGTAATTCAGTATTTCATTTTATAAATAATGTTTTTATCTACATTCAAAAGCTCATGGTTTTACTATCATCAATTGTGCATATCACTGTAATAGTAAAACATCAGAAAAGAAAAAAAAAAGAGTTTCAATTTTGTTTTCAGGCAGATGTATTTCCAAAATGCTTTGCTTTAATTATTTTAGCAAGACACTAGAAATACTGTACTTGTCATCAAATTAAAATGGACAATTTAAATTAATCTTATTTAATTCAACAGAAAATAGACAATTTTCAAGAAAAACTAATTTCTGGACACAATGACCGATATCAATAACTTTGTTTGTCAAATCTTGACAAATGTCCATTGATTTCAAGACCTGCATGTAAATTCTTACACATATTGACATCCTTTCAATGAATCATATTATTTTACATGCACTTTTCTCTTGTTTAAATTCCATACATTACACAGGCAAATGACCAAGGTTCAGAGATCCCAACTGAAGAGGTGGTGTTTGACTAGCATATCCTTGACCCCATCTCGAAATGGTTTGTAGCTGTCATTCTGCTTTGGCAGTTCCCAGTCTTTTGAAAGGTTAAATGAGAACTGTGCAAGTAATCTGAAATAACAGTAAATTAGCAACAACAAATAGAATAGACCATTCAGTATTGCATTAGAAAAACAAAGAACTATGAAAGATTGCACACATCAAGCCAACAAAAATGAGCACAAAATAGATAAAAACGAAAGACAAGAATTACAGAGAATTAAAAAAAAATTCACGTTGTGGAAGACTGGATGAAATTTGAACATATCTGATGCCGGATATTTTACAAAAACAGTAATTGCAAAACACAGTGGTTGATCTGATGTAGAATGAGAATGGAAATGTTGATATGACGTAATTGTTTGGTTGAGCTAGCACTGAAAATGATTAAAAAACAACTGAGTACTGAATGATATAAATGCAAATTGGACAATGCTGCCAGTGGTAAAGTAGTATGCATGACTTGCTTTCCAGAACAAGACAAAGATTACTTCAACTTGATGACTAGAACAGAAGTTTGTTTAAAGTTTTCACTGCCAATAAAGAGTACATACTGTAAAACATGTTATTAATGTGTGCATAAAATAATGCTAGAGCACAATGGAGCATGAAATGCAAGTATTAAAATGTGTACTATAACTCGACGAACATTTTTCACTTAGTGTAATGCATTAAACTGCCAATGTAATCATGAGTTAAAAAACAGACATTGCGTAGTTTATCATTGAAGTATGTACTATATGTAGAGAAACAAATTGCACAAAAATGTCAAAATTAATCTTTGATAATTGTTTTTGAGATCAATTTGAGTCAGCTGGTTGCACAGAACTATTTTAGCAAAAGATTCTATCTGTGTATGCTTTTAAAATTACAGTACACAGAGAGTTCAATTTTTTTTTAATCAAAAGTCAATTAAAATCTTCTACTATCTAGCATTTTTCACATTAATTCTACTCATGCATTAACTTACATGTTTTACAGTATTTGTATATATGTAAGTATATCAGATTATGCTACCATGAAGCAAACTTGCTGGCAGAGGAACAAGAAATTAATATAATGATTTTAAAAATTGTTTATCATCTCTTTTAACACCGATATTTAAAAAAAATAATAATAATTCTTGGAGTACAAGCTACTTATGTGTACTTGTAACAGTAGAAATAAATGTAAATTAGAAAGACACTATACGGTTTTAAAGCAGTCAGCATGTTAAACTGTAGAATGTTTGCAAGACCGTCCAAGAATGGAAGCATTAAAAAGAAAATGAAATTGGAATAAAGATGAAAATAATATTGACAAGAGAAATAAAATATACAGATAAACAGGGTATAACATAAAATATCTGATACTAAAATATTATCATATTAAACATAACAAAATGAATACAAAAATTTGTAAAATAAAAATAACCAATAAGAGAAAAAATATTTGCGTAAACAAAACAGATAATTGCAAAAATGTTAATAATAAAAATAGTATTGCAATAAATACAAAAGTATACTACTAACAACATAGTCAATAAAATAAAGAATGACAAAATTCGCATTTTAAATAAAATAATTAAGAAAAAATTAACAGACTCAAAATGTAAATCAATTGTTAAATACTTTGCACAACAGTCAGGCAAGTGTAAGCGAATGACTGGCATTTACAGATATTAATTCAAGATTGTGTTCATTAACACCTTTTGCAAACCAAAACCGTATCTACACTACACTGGGCATTGTTTTAGTATGAGCTAAATTAGTCCAGGCTAAAACATTGTAGTGTATACATGGATATTCTCTCAGTAATGTGTTATATTTTATGGCATAGACTACTATTACTACAAAATAAAAGCAGGGCCTGGTCCACCTAACAGTGTAAGTCTATGGTAGTCCAAGTTAACTTGTAGAACTGCACTGTAGAACCCTGTCCTCAGTGTAGATGAGTAGGCTGGTCTGGAAACGTGTAGACATCAGTTTTTAACCTGCTGAAATTTGGCTCACAGATGACTTTGTGTCAAAAGTTTCCAAATGTTTGACATCCAATAGCGAATGATTTATAAATTAACGTGCTCTAGTGGTGTCGTTAAACAGAACAAGAATGAATGTGGGATGTTACACCACTTCTCACACCACTAATAAAATTCCTTATCCTGTGTAACTGTATATTGAGACATTTTGTATGTGGTTTTCACAGAAATTCTTTACTTTTTACAAGATAATTATTTTATATGAGTTTTTCATGACAAAATCAATATCTTCATAACAAAAATGCAGACCAACCATTAGTGGTTTAGACTGGGTTTATTTTATGACAACTTTTTTCACTATCTATTCAGTGGCTATTAGGTTAAACATTCAGTTTAAAGACAGTTGTAAAAAAAATGTTACTGAACACAGCTCAATTTGAGTTTGACGACTTCATAAAGACAAGCATTACAGAAATAAACAAAACATACATGGAACATACACAAGAATAAAATGACACAATATCTACAGCTAGGTTTGTATAGAATGCAGGAAATGAAAAGTGTTAGTACCAGAAATACAATACAAAGGTCTCCCTTTGAAAAAAAATCTTTCTAACATTACAGAGAGTAAAAAAAATTCCCTGGTATTTTGCAAGTTGGTAGACTAAGAATAAAATCCAATGAATTACTTAAAATTAATAAATATGAATGTTTGAAGAAAAATAAATATGCAGTTAAAAGCTTAAAACTGAAAAGTTAGATTTGAATATGAAGTATTTTTTGTGAAAGTCACCCCTCTCCAAACTCATATACATGCAGTTTGTATGGAGCTTTTTTCTTATATAGAACCCCTATAGCTGATGTTTACTTTTGTGCTGAGGGGTCATTAAATAAATAAATAGAAAGTGGCATGTTCACTAGCTGAGAAAACTAAGGTTGATTACTGAACATAGCCATAGGAACCGGTGGGTCGGGGGGGCATGTGCTCCCTCCCCAAAATCTGATATAGTGTTTGTACCCGATCCATCAGTGCCCTCTCCACTACCAAAGTCGTTCTTACGGGCCTGCTGAATGCTTAGTGAATCTTCTTTTTCTACTGTTATTGAGTTTAGTTAAACAAAATAAATATTACCTTAAAGTATTACCACTTTTCAATTTCTGCTTCAACATTTCAACATAAAAAATGCACAATTACTAAAAATGAAAAACAAAAAATAATAAATAAAAGGTATCTACGACAAAAAACCCAAAACATCACAATACAGGATGTAACAAAAGTGTAAAACGTCTGTATTCAAATGATTGTGACACAATAATAACAACATAGTGCTGGCTGGCAGGCAGGTGGGCAGCGCTAGCAACATCACAAATCCCAGCTGAACAGGTGGTGTTTAATTAACATGTCTCGGACACCCTCACGTAACAGGTCCTGTGACTTATGCTTTCGTGGCAACTCCCAGTCCTGAGACAGGTTGAAAGCAAACTGAGCTAAAATTCTGCAAAAATAACAACTGGGATAAGGAGTCATTCACAATAACTGACATTAATTTATTCATACAAACAGTATGCTGTGGAGCAAGGAGGGGAGTTCACAGCTAGTTCAAATTTATATTAATCATTAAATTGACTCATATAATTCTATATTAAACATTTCTTTTATCAGAAATTCCCGTTTGTCTACTAAACATCTCTTTTGTTTTGGGCTGGCAGATTTTATAGCTTGATTGCTCAAAAATCCAACAGTAATTTAAGCCAATTTTATATGTTATATTTTGTCAGTAGTGACAGCAAAATAATAGGCCAAATAAGATTCCAATTATGAATGATTTTAACATAATTAAGTTGAGAGTTTGGAAGAAAGGGAGATAAACACATACTTTGCAAGTCTGATGTACTGTTACTCACTTAGACATAACAGCATTAATAGAAGACTATTAAAGTATTATGCAAACAGTTCACTGGTTTTGTCACCTAGGTTTTTATGCATGCACTGGGAAATGTACGACTATTTTTCTAAAATTCACATTACTTGGACTTAGCAAGTTTTGTGAAAACACTCTCCAACTGTGAACGAGTGGAAGTGAAACACATGCTTAGATTTATCCTACCATCTGGAAAATATTTAAAGCAATTCAGCAAAACTGTTAAAGCACAGATTTTTGTAATATCAATGCACAAAGTGGTGATACATTTTTAATCAAACAGTGGACTACTGATACGAATCTGAGAAATGACTCAAGCAAACACATGCAATTAATATTTTAACTGTGCACAGTGGGACAAGAATGTACATCTAACACTGACCCATTCAAAGAATAAACACAAGAGGTTAAACAAAAATAGCAAAATCATCTAACTAAAAACAATTAAGCATGTATTACTAATATTTTTCAAATCCTAAATTAAAAATTATATATGAGGCTTAAAAGAAATTATATATGTGCAACTATTCAATAATTAACATGTAAACAAATCTTCTATTAGACATTTTCATTATTATGGAATAATTTATTTCATTTATTGCCAAATTATTACAAAAGCCAAAGAAAGGTGATTATGAAAATGAGTAAAAAGAAATTAGATATGATAGCGAGTATTTTTAAAAGTAAGATTAGTCATCTTTTTTCTAGGTGCAGTTTGGTCTATCTTCCATTCCAACCAGTGGTCCACAACTGGTTCATTAAAGGCTGTGGTATGTGCTGTCCTATCAATGCAACAGTGCATATAAAAGACCCCTTGCTGCTTATCACAAAGAGTAGCCTATGTGGCAGTAGTGGGTTTCACCATAAAATATGTTAGAATGATCCAATAGCCGATAAGATAAAAATAAATGTGCTCCAAAGGCATTGTTAAATAAAACAAACTTTACTTCACGTTACATTTTTCTAGGCAGACTGAAATGCCTATAGACTATTTATGGCCTAATTTGACAGAATTATTTTATCCCTTTCAATATTTTCAAAGTTCAGCTGATGTAAAACATTTTATAAAATGTTAGAATTTTAAGCTAATCTTTATAAATGCTTCCAGTGCTCTAACATGAACAAGCTTATAGTATATTACCTTAATTCACACTTTATCTGCACCCATCCCGGACTGCGGATGAAAGACCATGGGTAATACCACTTCTCAACAATGTCCAGTGAGGAACACAGCGTCTCCAACCACAGATGTAGAACTTGTTCACTGAAAACACAAACAACATCTTTTTAGAAAACAAACCTCTTTAACTGTCAACAGGATTCTTAAGTTTTTGTAAAATATTTTTAGAACCAGTAACCTTGAATTTTTAGGTACTGATGTGAACATCAGAACAATCTCCTTTGCTCTAGAACAATGTTCCACTAAAGTTTCAAAATTAAACAAATTAAAGATATTCACAACCTAGGAATAGGTTACCTTGACCATCAAAGACCTTTGTTTATGCTAGAACACTGCTATATTGAATGTTAACATAGTAAATGAAGAATAAAGGGAAACCAAAGACACTTAGCTAAAAACAAAATATCCTTTTCTACAACAATCATTTTAAATATAAACAATATCCAGAAACAGAGTTTGACTAGTGATAAACAAGCGAAAATCAGAATGCCCACATTTGGATTAAAACATAGATGTGTGTCTGAAAACATAATTTTTTTTAGAAAAGATTTGAAGATATTGAAAAAACAAAGATTCCTGAAATATTAAATCCAAATATTAGGGTTGGCTCCTTTTTCATGGACAGGAACATGAAAATGTTTTTTGAGCCCTGGAATAATAATTTGTGACTAGCAAAAGAAACTTGGATATTTCATACACAATACTCATATATAAGCTGTTTAATGAAGGTAACTTACTTCAAACCGCAGCACACCAGGGACCTGAATTTCACATCCATCTGAGTGTGACACGAGTCATGTGAGATGTTCACAGCCTGGACTGCCTGCAAGTCAAATAAAACATATAACAACTTAATAATGAAGAAAAAACACACAGTTATTTAAAAAACAGTTACTTGAATCAACTGTGCATTTAACTAATTAAAAAAGAACATTTTTGCCAAAATATTATGAAGTGTTTGTGGATTGTGTATATGTATAGAGCAAAACTTTTTTTTTTAACATATAATTAAAAGACAAATTTGTGCGTTGTTTTTTATTTTTGAGTCCCCGATATTTATTTTTTAAATGCACTGAAAATCTTACTCTATATAAAACTTCCTCTGGAGTTAGAACTTTCCCATCTTCATCCAGTCTGAAATATCAAGTATATATTCATTATTGTTTAAGTGAAACAAAATGTTAGCTAAATGCAACTATTTCTAATACATTGGACAGCATTATGTACAGAAACTTGTCAACTGGCTATTCATAAAAATTTATTTAAAAAAACAACAAATAAAACATTCAAATCTACATCTCCAACCAATGAATTTTAAATTCAGCAGGTTTTAAAGGAATTGTTAAAATGTCATTTTTCAAATACATTGAAATGAAAACACTAAGAGTTATTTTCAAAGATGAAATTTAAAAAATAATTTGTCAACTCTTAGATCTCTAATGTTTGCATTTACGTAGAACATAATTTGTAAATAAGATTAACTCACCTGTATGTTTTACACAAAACCAACCGAGAGTATACACTTTGAAAGTCCTTTTCCACTTCTCTCGTTGCAGACTACAGACCACAATATAAAATTATACATATTAAATTACTGACAATAACTATCATATTAAAACTCTATGTTGAAAATGCAAATATGATTATTTTGTCTCTTAAACATGTTAATACAAATATGCAAGAATGTTAGCAGAACACCAATTATAGGGATACTTGAAATATGGTTGTTTAATGACATGTCATCACACTATTCAGTGAGCACCTATTAAGTGTCAAGCTTAGTAATTATGATACAAGGTTGACAGTATGACCATGTGTCACTATTTTCAATTAGCAGTAAGAACTCTTTTATAAGGATTTTCCCATAGACGAGATATGAGATACTACAGCTATTGATATACCTTTTTAGGGTCACTGGTACATGAAAACAAATCTCACTCGTCCTTACATTATCAGAAAACTAATTAATTTTTTTTATAAAAACGCTTTACCTAATGACTGGGGAAATGACAAAGTTTTTCTTTCTTTTTTAATAACATTGTTAAGATTAAAGATAATTCTTTCTATAGTACAAGGAGTTGATAACAATTATTGTTTAGTAATAGTATTACTAGGAAATGACACACACAAATAAGTGGCACGCATGGTTTAACTAACTGAAAAATATATTCCCCGTTAAACGGGTTAAAAAAAAAGAACCCAACAGAGTTGAAGCTGACCTCTTCAATAAAAAGCCATGGATGACAATGCCCACCAACCAAGGAAGATTTCTTGAGACCATGTTCAAAAATGGCTTTCAGTGCTGGACATAAACTGAAAAATAAATCACAGATAAATCTGAAAATAGTGAAGCCCAATAAATATTTAACAAGAGTTTCCATTAATGCAGAACCTTCAAGCTGTCAGTAGCCAAATAGACAGCTGCCAATTATTATATATACTGGCTACCGAATGTGCTCTTTTGCTAATAAAATATGGTTAAAATAAAAAAATAACATCTTGAGGGAACTTCCCTAGAAAATTCATGCATAAAGTTTCACGAAACCCGACTGAATTTCTAAGATAAAATAATTATAATTTTTGACAATGGCCTTCCAGACACTACATAAATTGGTATCATAACTTCACAACTTACATATATCTATTTCCAAATATACTGATGTTCCAAAGAAAATATATCAAGTGAATTTTTACAATATCAAAAAAAAAGAAGTCTATTTTGAAACCACAGTTTATTAGTCAGTGAGATGATTTAAAGATGACAACAGACATTATAATTTTTAAATTATGATTTTGTTGTGTTTCGCTATCGTGAAAATTCACCTACTAATGCATTTTGACCTAGCTATATTTTAGTTTAGTAATTATTAAATAACTCACGTTCCTCGGACGAGGTCGGTGACAGCCTCTGTGACTGTATCGTCACCAGCAGATGAGTAGTGCTTGCTGCGCTCATCAAGAATCTCCACAAATTTAGCAGGGAACCAGCCTCGCAGACCATTGAGCTCACCGATCCAGCAGTGCTCATCCTTCTGAGAAATAATCTGCAAACAAAATGAAAGGATTGTTTCTTAATGACATTCCAGCACATTACTTACTGACTGGCTCTTAAGTGTCATATAGTGTTTGCAACTCATTATCTTTAGAGGTAACCTTGAGCCACCACATAGGCTACTCTTTTGATCAGAAGCAAGAGATCTTTTACTTTCCCATAGACAACAGCCTTTATTACATCAGTCATGACAGGATGGAAAGTATAATGGACTTTTAAATAGTTGTAGAATATTCAGAATACTCAGAGAAAGGGCATGATTTCTTCTTGAGGATATAGGGAGTGGGATGTAGCTCAAACGGTAGCATGTGCGCCTGTGAACTGGTCGGTCGTCAGATCGATCCTTCTCAGTGAACATATTTGCAGTTTGAGCTATTTTCTGTTCCAGCCAGTGGTCTACAACTGATTCATGAAAGGCTATGGTATGTGCTGTCCTGTCTGTGGGACAGTACATATAAAAAGACACTTTATTGCTTATTGGAAAGAGTAGCCTATGTGGCAGCAGCATTTTTCCTCCCAAAAGAAATTACCTTATGATTGACGTCCAATAGCTGATGATAAGATAAAAATCAATGTGCTCTAGAAGCGTCGTTAAATAAAACAAACTTTACTTTTGTTTTTACTGTGATAATACATTTTATAATATCAGTATTTTTTGTTATGTGTTATGTGTCGTCCTGACTATGTTTTTCTGCTTAATTACAAAATACAAGTGATACTGCCTGGTACTTTATGCTTCCTTGTCTTGGAGTTGACATACTGATTATTAGGCTGGGCAGTAATGGTTTGGTGAGAAACCGAATCATATTTGTTTCCAGCAGATTGCCGGGCCTTGCCGCGAGTACGGTAGTACCTCTGAAGCTGGACGTACAGCCCAGCCCAATAAGCAGTACCGTATTAGTCTGTTTAAGCGTTCATGCCTATTAAGTGCAAACTCCCTTGTCTAGTGACTGCCGAGTATCGTGAAGTCGTCTCCGAACCATGAGATTAAAAAAAACGCAAACATCGAAAGCTGAACTCACTTTCAAAAGTTCTGTTTGAAACTGACATCAGGAGGAAAGTAGAGAGATTTTTTTTTACATCTGCCTTGACGTGTGCTTAAATGAATGCTAAATATAGGAAAAAAAGTTTTACTGCCCTGTACGCTTAATTGGTCGAGTACGGTATGTCCACTCCTGGACAATATGCACCCATTCTAGGCCTACACGAAAGTTTGTATTTTCAGATATTACAGTTTTACATGCAAGACTGTTTGACCACAGACCGATTGTTCAAGGCCACACTAACTACTTTGTTAAAGAATTTGAAGTAGGTATACTAAATTAACAAAATATATTACTTTGAATTTACATGTCGGTGTTACCTAGAGGTGAGCTCTGAATACTTCATGCTAGTTTGTAGCCATATGAAAACTAGGCCTCCGTGGCACAGTTGTTAAGCTATCGGACTCGAGGCTGGTAGGTACTGAAATCAAATCTCAGTTGAGGCATGGGATTTTTAATCTCAGTATTGGCTCCAACCCACATAGTGAGTGCTCCGCAAGGTTCAGTGGGTAAGTGTATATCATTTACACCGACCAGTGGTCCACAACTGGTTTAACAAAGGCCGTGGTATATGCTATTCTGTCTGTGGGATAGTGCATAT
>JAULBS010018601.1:0-10827 GCA_032355785.1 Symmetromphalus regularis
CATCCATCCATCCATCCATCCATCCATCCATCCATCCATCCATCCATCCATCCATCCATCCATCCATCGTTGTATAATAAACAGAACATGTTATAATATATGCAGTGTTTTTTGTTTAACCAAGTACTAAAAAATATACTGTTTATGGGAGAACAGTTGAGGTAGCGTGGGGGCTGATTATGAACATTTGTACTCTGTATGAATAGAAAAATATCAGTAATTGTGAATGACTATATATTAGAATGTACTTCTTTACCACAATGTAGCAGTTAATTTAAGTTTTCTGTACAAGACATACACATTGGTTAAATTGATGCAGGTTTGAGATGAGTTGTTATTTCCTGCGTGTCACCGCAGATACTGGTACAACTTGTGGTCAGTTGAACAACATACTTCCTGTCACATGGTTCTTATAATGCAGCCATCATCACAAAATATTTAATCATGCATGTACATGTATGTACAATTGTCTGAATAAAGTGATCTTTCTGGCAGCAGCTAATGAGGGTTTCCTTACTAGCTCTGTTAACAGAGTGCTGGACTTTCAAACAGAGATCTATGGTTTAAATCCCCTCAGTGGAGATTAAGTTTTTATGTTTCATTTGGAACTGATTTTGATGTTCAGAATTAACAACATTAAAACAGATAATATCAGTGGCAAGCTATTATTAAAAGAATTTCAAATCAACATCTTAACTGGTTTTTTAGACTCGAAGTCGATCATATTCTAATCACATTTTAATAATATCTCAGTAAATAATGCATCAAATTAGATGAAATAAAATTATTGTCGAATTGCTTAAACTAATCTGTTTAACACAACTTTGATGCAACTTTTTGAAATCTTTGATTGTTTAGCAGAACATGCAATCATAGCATTTTGTTGAATTAATTTTAAAAACATGAACAAGGACTAATGCTCAAAGCAAAATAGCTATTGAAACCTTATATATTTTATAGTGTTTGCACATTGTGTCACAATTTGATGCACTATTTTCAAAGTTATTAAAAACATTGTAATTAGGATGTGACTGATTTTCAGTCTGATTGTAATGTAGATTTGTCACACTGATTAAGCAATGAATTTTTAAAATCCCTCTCAGTGAACCAATTGGGATATCCAACAGCAACTGGCTCATACTGACTATGTGCCAGAATTACCCAAACTTTTACATCCAATAGTTGATGATTAATAAATCAGTGTGCTCTTGTGGTGTCGTAAAACAAAACAAACAAATCAATTGGGATATTTTCTTTTTACATCCAATCTCCATGTCTTTATAACAAAGACAGTAGTATGTGATATTCTCTGATAAAGTACAAACCTAGCTGCTTATCTAAAAGATTAGTATATGTAGCATTTTAAAAATAAATTACCTGTTTGTTGATTTGCTAAATCCTACCCTGGCTATACCAACATTATTAGTGTTGTTCAACAATTACATAATGCTAAACAAAGTTTGCATTCAAAACATGTTAAAACAATTATACATATCTTGCATTACATAACTGTTGAATGCCCTCGAATAAAGAATTTAATATTTTTCAAGCATCAGCATTAAGATTGTTACTCTTTGTTGTATGGAGGAAATCTGCTGGTCTGCCAACATTTTTGATAATTGTTGTAATTGTGTGATGAATAATTTAATATTTTTCAGGCATCTTGACTGATATTTTGACTCCTTGCTGTGTTGAGGGAATCCGCTGGTCCATGAACAATGGAAGATGTAGTGGTATCAACATGCGAGTAGCCAATGTGTCTGTTGATGATCACAACAGCTGCATGTCCATCATGCGTGTCTGCTGCATGAAGGAGATTCATGTCCAGCAGTGTCTTTCAGGCAAGGAGACAGCACTCAGTCAGCAGATCTGTACTGTCAGAGACTCGGACCCTGGTGCTGAGCAGTATTTGGTGAGTGACAGTAACAAAATACATAATGTTATCTGTAACAAGAAAGATAACCCATGTCATTGACAGGGAGATAAAAATTGGGCAAGGAAACTGCACTATGTCTAATGTTGAATCCACTAGATATTTGGTCCTGAATATAAACTTGATCTGTATTGTCAGAGACTCAGACCCTGGTGCAGAGTAATAACAGATGAGTGACAGTAACAGTAACAATGCCTATGATGTTATCTGTAACATAGGAGATAATTGATGGACAAAGAAACTGCACTCAGCAGATATGTACAGTACAGAGACTCTTGTGGCGAACAATACCTGTTGAGTGATAGGGGGATAACTCTTATCTTTAATAAGGGGAAACCTATGAGTAGCTGTACATATGTAACATGAGAGATAACTCATCTGTGTTTGTCATACAAGAAGACAGCACTTAGCAGATCTCTATGGTAAGTCAGACCCAGATGCTAAATAGTATCTGGTGAGTGATAAGGGATAACTCTTATTTGTAACAGGGGAAATAATTTGTATCTAACTAGGAAAATAACTTGAATATCTGTATCTACTTACAGAGTATATTTCCTAGCTTATTTTCAAAATAAAAAAGGGTAACTGCCTCAATACTGGAGATGCCCATGGACTAGACATAGATTACAATTTTTCACCTAAGTGTATCTAATAACAATTTATATATTTGCAGGAGTGTTGTCACTGTTGTCGGCTTGGTTTAACTGCTCGACGGTCTCATTTGCCATGTGATAGTCCTGCATATGGAGACCCATGTGACTCAAATTTCTGGGAGTGTTGTTCTGGACAGACAGTGAACAGAAACCAATCAAAAGGTAATTTGGATGATGTCATGTTAAAAGCACCATTAATTTTATTCTGAACCACAACATAGTGTAGATGTGACATAGCTAATAAAGTACAAAACCAATTTCTTTTTAATTAAAATTAACTTTAAATCCTGTTTCTTTTAAAGGAAATTGATATGTCTGTGATATTTTGAATATCGCATAAATAGCAGTTATTATTTATTATAGATCACTGAATGACACTGTTAATCATTTTTCTTTTTGGGCTTTCATTCATTCATTCAATCATTCATTCATTCATTCATTCAATCATTCATTCATTCATTCATTCATTCATTCATTCATTCATTCATTCATACAAATTATAAGGAGTATTAGTGTAAAAACTGTACTGTTAGAGAGCCACTATCTCTTCAAGATGAGTAAAAAAAAAAAAACTATTTAAAATTGCTTTCATCATCATTTATCATTAAAAACATCCCCTGTGACATTCTGCTTCCAATTAAACTCTCTTGGTGGGATAAAAGAAAACTCTCGGCCTTATTATTTTTTTTTTACATCATTTATGACCTTAAATGTAAATAATTTTATAAAAAAAATTCATGAAATGAAAGCATGTACAAATATTTGTATCCCATGGTTTGTTAGTTTATCAATAAATGTCACTTATTCAAATGTCTGTAACAACACAACTAGGAGAGATAACTGTGTTGCTTGGAGACAGTGTAGTGTAATGATTGACTTTTTCGATGCCTATATTTTACTCCAGCACACACAGACAGTCAAGGTGACAGCGGTTGGGAGGGTCCAGATGACCAGGATGAATGCGCGCTCTTCCCGAATAAGATTTGTTCCCACCGCTGTATTAATACCCCAGGAAGTTTTCGATGTGAATGTCATGAAGGATTTGTGTTGGACCAAGATGGCCGAACTTGTCGTACTGAAGAAGGTGAAATGAGAAGGATGGATATTCCAGCTGCAAATGTTTCTTTTTGTGTTGTTTTTTATTTAATTGGACTTGAAATTTGTTTTGTTTCATTAAAATTTACACTATTGATTTTATAATTAATTTTAGTATTTATAACTTGAGTTTTGCTTCAACAGTTAGGAACTAGTAAATTTAGTATGAATAGGCCCAGAGGTCATTCACAAATGTTGACATTTACCTTTTCATATGTATTATAGACATGTATATAAATTTATAAAATTAAACTTTGTCTTTAAAATGTTTACTGAAATCACCAAAATAATCAACATTTTAAGAGTACTAATTAGTGGGGGGTTTATGGGGAGGGAAGATGTGTCCTATATGAATTGATAAATAATGACAGTTGTGAATAACCACTTTTGCTATCTAGCTTTATATTTCTCGCTTTGCTCTCAAGCTTGTTAAATATGAACTACAACTTTTACATTTATTTGCAGTGACACTATTTTGTGTATTGTCCGTAGATTAATAGTCATAGTATTCTGTTTAGTACTTAGTCATTGAAGGAACATTACTTTTTCTTACTTGAAATACCATCTGTCCATACAATGGCTACATATAATAGGTTCTGCCCACAGCCATTTTGCACAGGTTCAACTGAGCACTGATATTGTATGAATAAGTATCCAAGATTAACATAAATAATTAATGCCCTTTGAAAATAGAATTAATGCATAGTACCAGTGTTAATTACAGCTGGAATGACTGCAGTCAGAATTCACAGTCATATCAGCCTTGATCTCAGATTGTTTGGTCATAAAAAACTATTATTTATGTTTGCTAAAGTTTTCCAATAATTTGTGCATAATATCTGCTTGTGTTATAGCCACATGCAGTTGCATGGGAAACTAAATCAGAGATAAATGGATCCCAGATTAGGAGAAGGGATCGAAGTCAGTTGGTTGAGTATTCACCTGAGGTGCTTTGGATTGAACCCTTTAAGTTGACATTCTCTGATTGTTTCCCCCACCTACGTGATGACTGGTATATCAAAAACCATGGTATGTGCTCTTCTGTCTGGGAAAGTGCTTATAAAAGATCCCATGTTGCAAATGGAAAAATGTTGCAGGTTTTCACTCATGAATATGTGTTAAAATTACCAAAGGTTTGGCATACAATAGCTGATGATTAGTAAATTAATATGCTCTCATGGTTCTGTTAAAAAAATTAAAAAAATAAATATATAAAAAAAAGTATCCCTGATTATGTTGACATTGAAAACCCCCACAACATGGCAATGTTTATGTTATGATAGTTTTCCTATAACTTTTATCTAATATCTTCCCAAATGTTCTTGTGTTACAGTTACGTATAACTGTGCTGATAACAACCCATGTGAACAGAGTTGCACAGACCTGTCAGGAGGAACTGTGAAGTGCGATTGTTATGAGGGATACAGACTCAATGATGATGAGACAACATGCAGTGGTATGTTATTAAACATTTAACCTATCCTAAGATAAGTGTGTTCTACTTTAGAATTACTTTTTTCTGATAAAGTAATGTAATCAAAGTGCTTGTTTTATAAATGTGTGATTGATAATAATGTAATGTATAATAATAAATTTAAAGGTAATTTTATTTTAAAACACATATGTGTGCAAATAAACACACATACATAAAAATGCACTACATTTTTGTTTGGTTCAAAACTGCCATTCTTTTTTACCTAATTTGTCCCAAATTGAAGTAATACACACATACACACACAAAAGTGAATAAAAAATAAAAATAAAGTAAAAAATAATAAATAAAGAAAAAAAGAAAACAAAAAGAAAAGTACATAAAAAGTTACAAAAATAAATAGATACTTTTGCATGCTCTAAATATATATACAAAAATACTATTTTGAAGACATTGATGAGTGTGCAGAGAGGTTGGCTACATGTGGACCACGGGAACAGTGTGTGAATGTTATTGGTCGATACAGCTGTCAGCCTATTGCATGTCCGAGAGGTTATGTCCAGAACTCGGTCACTGGTCGGTGTGAACAGAAAATAGACTGTCGACCTGGGTATGGCTTCAACAGTGTCACAAAGAGGTGTGAAGGTTAGTAAATGTTTTGTTATTGATTAAAGAAATCAGTTAATCATTCATTAATTGCAAATACATTTCCATATTTGTAGCTTGGATATAGTTAATGTATGTTTTGTACAGGGTATTGAAATTTGTTTGTTTTCTGAATCAAAAAGAAACATGACTTTTTTTTCTGGCCCATATGCAAGTCAGTTTACACCATGGACATTAATATGTTTTCTTCTTTTCTTTTTCTTTTTGCTTATTATTTCACTAGTGGACTAAATCACTATTTTAAATACCATTTCTTTGTGGGCATCTACTATATCCACGATATTGGCATTATAATCGTACTCTTATGAATTACCCAGTCTACTCAGTGTATTTTTGCTTGTGGGTTTTAAAAACAAGGCAGAAAAAAAGTTGTATTACCATAATAATATCAATTTTGGAGATGTTCCGTGCCTAAAACAGACCTAATGTGGAAATAAAAAATTTGCCTGACTGTTTTTGCTTATTACACTTGATTCATAATTAGTTTTGAGGTTTTCATTCCATGGATATTTATATGTAATAAGCATGTTAAATTCATACCCTTTTTGCATATTAGTGACATTTATTTAGGGATCGTTTACAATTACAACAATTTTCCTATTCATTCAAAGCATTCACTGAGAGGGAGGAACATCAGTATACAAATTTAACTTAATAATTAAAATGTTAAAATGAAATTAATCCTGAAATAAATGAACATTTTATGTAAACAAATGTTTTTGATGGAGGAGGGGCATCTGAAAATTTGTATATTTTGTACAAATAGTAAAATATAGGGAATTGTGAAGGACCCCTTATGACCCCTTGAAACAAAGACTTGGAGGTTTTTTTTTATTAGATTTTATATTTTCTTTGAAAATGATTTGCTCTCTTTGAAGATATTGATGAATGCACTGTTTTCCTACACAATTGTTTTGGTGTGCACCAACTCTGCAGAAACCTGAATGGGACATTCACTTGCTATTGTGATGTGGGATTCACTTACAATAATAGATCACAGCAATGTCAGGGTAACTGATACAATGTTGCCTTGTGTTGTGTAATATCAGCTTTGCATTGCAGAATATGGCATATCAATGCTTATAAAAGAGTATATGCAGGCTTTTAAAAATTCATGATAACATGCTTATGATTGCTTAACTGCTTGTAAATATATGTATATTGCTAAGAATGGCACTCTTGTTTAATAATATCATAATCACATATGTAATCAGGGCTGTTGTGAGTGATGGTAGGCTCCGGGGCCGGTTGCTGCATAGAAGTCTAGGGGGTGAAGGCTAATATATTTATTTTATATTAAGAAATTTTTATGGACCCTTGTATGTCCACAGGCCTGGGGTACTTGACCCTGCTGACTGCCCCTCTTAGTGGGCCTGTCTAAGGTAATAATTGGCTACTCAGTAACTGCCTTGATAGAAGTTGATGCAGGATTATTTTAAGAATGTGTGACAGTGCAATAATGTGTTTTTCCTCAGTGTAATATAATTAAGCTCTATAATTACATTATGGGCACCTTCAGTTATCAACGTGAGGGTAGAGTGCACATGACAATATACAGAGTGTGTGAGATGAGGAGGGTGAAGGATGGTGTGGAATAGTCAGAACTTCACACTGGAACATCACACAGAGGCACCATCATGGACGTGCTGTCAATCTAAAAATAGCTCAATCTGCCATTGTCTGTATCTGATAAGAAAATATAATAATATTTATTTCACAGTAATGAAAGAAAGATTTTTTTTTATATATATTTGTATACTAATGGTTCTGTACAGCAGAATGTTATGCAAATAACAGGAATATGCTATTATCAGGAATGCAGTTAAGTGGACTTGACTGTATATAATAATAATGTTTATCTTATGCATGATGCATGTTTCATAACTATATTGTGCGATATAAAACATTTTAATACTGTGAACAGAATGAGTAATATATATGGATAGGAAACTTCTAATTTGATTGAGTAAGCCTAATATTTTGATAGAAATATATATGTTCTACTCAAAATAAGTAATTACGATATCAGAGATTCACACTTATTATAATACTGTGAATAGTCCTACAAAAAGATGTACAATTATTTATTTATGTTTGTATTGTTAGGGAATTGTCTTAAATAACTAGTAAACATTCATTTGATAATAATAAAATCACAACTTGGATCAGTGACTATATAGTACAAACGATGGACATGATTTGCAATAATATTTTGGGTTTAAATGTGACAGTATGTAATATTGAGAAAATATGTAGTCCTCATTGTAAATATATAAGCAGTACATACATAAGTATAGTTTTTCAATAATATACATGGCATAGTTATACAATAATTATTTAAGTGGTGAAATGTTCTTATGATAAAAATGAATAGTTTTTATCATATATGTGTGACAATAATATTACATGACATTATAGGAATGTCATTTAAGAGTAAGACGTATCATTAGTTAAGTCCAGAAATGATGTTATGATAAAAAAGGAATTGTTTATTATCACAGATTTGAATGAATGTGCTGTTGGTGCACATAACTGCAGAAGTGGAGAAAGATGTGAAAACACCATTGGATCATTTGTGTGCAGGAGAATATACTCTTGTGGAACTGGTTATACATTGGACACACACACACAGCGGTGTGTTGGTAAGTGTATATTGCTTTAACACATTTTATTTACCAAAGAAAGAACTCAAACTGAGTACAATTTTCATGCTTTTTAATGTTTAGACTTCATTTAAGTTCATATCCTGAATAAGTTTATAAGTTTGGGGCCAGTTGAAATCTCAACAGCATGAAAATAGAAGTTAAGAAACGTTTGTATGATATATACGGTAACTTTAGGATAAATGACAATACAATTTAGTGCCAGATGATACATCTTGGAATCCACTACTAAATGAAATAAAATTTAGGACAAAATATTTTTGTACATTTCATAAATTTAGAATAGAGATTATTAAGTGAGTGTGAAAATCATACTGAAATTATAAAACAAGTTTGTAAAATGTGTTATTCCCGGAGTAAATATGAGGTGTTTAAGTGAATTTCATATTTGTTTTAAAATAATTTTAAACAAAAAACAAAAGACTGAAGCTTGTCTTCAACACATAGGCATGCACTTAATAACACCACATTATGGACATTTTGACATAGAAATTTACGTTTATTTCATTAAACTGTTCGAGATGCACACGTCATCATTATGACATGTATTGTATGGATTTTGTCTCCATGTTTATTCTGACATCTGTGGATAACAAATGGTTGTACTATTTTTGCCAGATACTGATGAATGTCGTCTTGGAATTCACAACTGTGGGAAAGGCTATAAATGTCAGAACAACAATGGATCATTCCGATGTGTTCCACCTGAGTGTCCTGAGGGCACCCGGTTCAACCCTGCAAGCGGAGACTGTCAGAATGTGGTGTGTAGAAGAGGATTTAGACCCCATGCAAATGGAAGATGTGTTGGTAAGATAATAGTATCCAAGATATACACTTATTTTACAAAATTTAATCATAAATCATTTTGTTATGTTTGAAAATGACAACATTTAATGTTCTTATATAGTCAAACTTCCTTTTGAACAGCTATGCTTCTTTAGGCTGAACATTTCTGTCTTTGAAATGCTTATTTGATTTTCATGTTTTGTATTAATTTTTTTATCATTTGGATATTTTATTTTATAATTTTTTTCATTGTAAAGCCAGTAAAAAATATATAATAAATATATAAAATGTCCCAATGATAAAGAAAGAATATAAAACATGAATTAAGCCTTAGGCCTGCTGAGACAGAAGTATTTAATGTAATGCTTTTTAACATTAACAATAATAATCTGTATTAGAATGGGTGAGTTATCTTATTTGTTTCAGTAAATGTTGAACTTACTTAATGTATGGTAATTATTTTTCTTATCTTATCTATTTACGTTGTTTGTATTTTCAGACATCAATGAATGTGCAGAATATCCCAATGTGTGTAACAAGTTTCAGAAATGTATAAACAATCAAGGCTCATACACATGTCGTAACACAGTAACCTGTCGGCCGGGCTTTCAACCCGGTGAGTCCGGCAACTGTGTGGGTGAGTATGCCATTAACACTGAACTATACTTAAAAAAATACAGGAGTTGCTATTCCAGGTTTCAAAATTCATTGAATGAAGGGTAATTATTACCTGGGGTGACCTTGAATCAGGCATGCACACCATGGGTCATCGTGGCAAATGCTGATGTTCAATTATAAAATTTGACTCCTGCAGTTTGTTGTTTGTAGAATGTTAGAATTATTGACATCAGTAGCCTTGGGGTCAGGAGGATGTAACAGGGACAGAACAGTAAATATAAAAGTTTACAATGTAAACAATTTTTTGGCCAGAATTATCCTTAGTTTTAAAATATATATATATTTTTTTATTTCAATCTGGCAACTTATGATTCTGGCTGTCAGATTTCATAGCTTAGCAACTTTGGAATTTTGGCATGAATTTCTTAATTTTTAACCCATGCTTCTGGTAATCTGCTGATGTATTTTCACTAATATGAAAATTGTGTTTTATTTAGATATTGATGAGTGTGAGACACAAACACATATGTGTGGTACAGATCAGCAGTGTGTCAACAGACAGGGCAGCTATTTCTGTCAGTGTCCACGTGGCTACAGACATGACACCAGTGGAAGATGCTCAGGTTTGTCAACATTACACCTTATCTATAGGCTTTTTGCCAGAAGAAAGAATAATATATACATGCATTCACATAAATTGTATTATATTTTACTCTTCCCATTATCACATGTTCATGTTAATATGTTGAACTGTTTATGCAAGGGCGAAAATCCATTCCTGAAAGAGGGGGGATGGAACACACCCTTATCCAAAACATGGGAGGGGATGGACCATCCCACTGTCCCCCACCCCCATCCCCCACCATTATAGACCACTTGTGTACTTCAGTATATTTGCACTAAAACAACATGGTTTAAAGTGTTACATTGATACAATAAAGAGAAATACTGGTAAAGATTATTATTTAGGCATTTTAATTT
>JAULBS010018612.1:0-25116 GCA_032355785.1 Symmetromphalus regularis
TGAGTATATGTGTCAGTGTTTCTGTATGTTAGTATGTGTGTTGGTATTTCTGTATGTTAGTGAGTATGTGTGTTAGTATTTCTGTAAGTGAGTATGTGTGTTAGTGTTTCTGTATGTTAGTGAGTATATGTGTCAGTGTTTCTGTATGTTAGTATGTGTGTTGGTATTTCTGTATGTTAGTGAGTATGTGTGTTAGTGTTTCTGTATGTTACTGAGTATGTGTGTATGTGTGTTAGTGTTTCTGTATGTTAGTATGTGTGTTAGTGTTTCTGTAAGTATGTGTATTAGTGTTTCTGTATATTAGTGAGTATGTGTGTATGTGTGTTGGTGTTTCTGCATGTTAGTGAGTAAGTGTGTTAGTGTTTCTGTATGTTAGTATGTGTGTATGTGTGTTAGTGTTTCTGTATGTTAGTGAGTATGTGTATGTATGTTGGTGTTTCTGTATGTTAGTGAGTATGTGTGTATGTGTTTCTGTATGTTAGTATGTGTGTTAGTGTTTCTGTATGTTAGCGAGTATGTGTGTATGTATGTTAGTGTTGCTGTATGTTAGTGTGTATGTGTGTGTGTTTGTGTTAGATTGTTAGTGTGTGTGACAGACACACACAGTGACAGACACACACAGAGACAGACACAAAAACAGACTCAACACAATGACATACAGACAAACAGTGTTTGTGATATGGTATGCTCTCACCTGATGTAGAGCGACATCTGTGGCCCACAGGTTTCCATCGTGATCAAGTGTTAGGCCATGAGGCAAATAAAATCTATAATACAAACAACACAACCATTATGAACCGGAACAGTGAAAGGATGAGCCGCGATATCAATCAAACAACTAACTTTAACGTACATCAGCACATTTTTACTACTCCATGTCAAACCCTAAAGACAACCCACACCCAAGTCTTGATAACCAGATCTAAATTTATTGAGTAGGATTAGCATCAAATCATATGTTATAAACCACAAAAATGCTATGGTTATAAAGGACGCCGCCTAACGTACATTATACGAGAAATCTTTATTTACATTCAATACTAAATAGCCAGCAGTCACTAGCTAGACTAGGTTTTGCGCTTCAGGTTAAACTCATTGCGAACATTTGGAACCAGTGAAATAGCTACATGGCGCCAGCGCATGCTTGCCTGTCCTGAACGCAAGGTTTATATCACGGCTTTTCGAGGATTCATAAAAAACAGGCCCTTTTCATTTCACATATTTATCCATTGGTCTCTACCTTTTGAACAGATACGATTTTAATCACTATATCAGTTATGTCGAGATTTGAATACAGAATTAGTTTTTTCAATACACACACGCACACACATACATTGTTTGTCATTTTTAAAATCGTCTTGCTACGTTATTACAAATTGGATTATTACAGTATTGTGCTAAGTCACAAATTGGATTTCATTATGAATACTATGATTCAACTCTAGCATTCATCAGTCATATCATTATTGCATAGTAGAAACTAGACAACAGTATTGAGCTAACTCTAGCATTCATCAGTCATATTATTATTGCGTAGTAGAAAACTAGACAACAGTATTGTGCTGTCACAAATTGGATTTCATTATGAATACTGTGATTCAACTCTAACATTCACCAATCATATTATTATTGCGTAGTAGAAAACTAGACAACAGTATTGTGCTTACTCTAGCATTCATCAGTCATATTAGTATTGTGTAGTAGAAAACAAGACAACAGTATTGTGCTAAGTCACTTACAAATTGGATTTCATTATGAATACTATGATTCAACTCTAGCATTCACCAATCATATTATTATTGTGTAGTAGAAAACTAGACAACAGTATTGTGCTAACTCTAGCATTCATCAGTCATATTATTATTGCGTAGTAGAATACTAGACTATAGTATTGTGCTAACTCTAGCATTCATCAGTCATATTATTATTGCGTAGTAGAAAACTAGACAACAGTATTGTGCTAACTCTAGCATTCATCAGTCATATTATTACTGCGTAGTAGAATACTATACTATAGTATTGTGCTAACTCTAGCATACATCAGTCATATTATTATTGGGTAGTAGAATACTAAACAACAGTATTGTGCTAACTCTAGCATTCATCAGTCATATTATTATTGTGTAGTAGAATACTATAGTATTGTGCTAAGTCACTTACAAATTAGCGCCAAGAGACTCTATCGTATTCCCGCTGCCACTGTCAACTTTCAAAATGGCGTCGACGGGGATTGGTCCATTCTCAGGTGTTGCGTAGGTCTCGTTTGGTAGGAATGTGCTAGAAATAACAATACACGCAACATAAAAGAAGTCTCGTTGTGTAATGCCGGATTACATTTGAACAATTATTTTATATACGTGTGTTAAAATTTTATAAAAACAATTACTAAAAACTAAAGTCATTTGCTAGCAGAAACAAAAATATAGGAACATATTTAGAAAGTGACCACCAACGTTTTCAGCTATATTATACATTGGCTTTGAGCTATGACATACTGTTACTAACAAATAAATATTGACATATGAAAGTGTTTTTAGATTTGTCGTAAACAGTGTTCAGTGTTTACACGAATAGAGAGGGATAATTGGTACTGCTACAGTTGAATCTAAAAATATATCCTCAACAATGATACATCGCTAGCAATCTTCGCTGTCATACATAGTTCTTAACCTATAAGGGTAGGTTAAAAAAAGAATGTGTTCCGTTGTCAGAAATATTTCCACTAATCTGGGAGACTTCTATCCTTGAAAAAAATACTAGTCCCCACGAACAATAACTTGTCCGACATTATTGATTGTAAACATAGCCCCACGAACAATATCTTGTCCGTCATTATTGATTGTAAACATAGGCTCCACGAACAACAACTTGTCCGCCATTATTTATTGTAAACATAGGCCCCACGAACAATAACTTGTCCGCCATTATTAATTGTAAACATAGGCCCCACGAACAATTACTTGTCCGCCATTATTGATTGTAAACATAGCCCCACGAACAATAACTTGTCCGCCATTATTGATTGTAAACATAGGCCCCACGAACAATTACTTGTCCGCCATTATTGATTGTAAACATAGGCCCCACGAACAATAACTTGTCCGCCATTATTGATTGTAAACGTGTGGCTGACGGGTGTACAACGATAGTCACTCATCGTACAACTCATCGCAAGAATATTGTTCAAGGAACATATGCTTCCATACCATAGGTAGCATAGCTTAAGTGTATAATTTGAATAGTTATTTTTAAAAACCTCTCTAATTCCTCCTAAATAGATCTGGAAAACGAGTATTATTGAGAATGAGATAACTAAACGGCAAATACAAACTGCTTCAATCCCCAGAATTAGTCATCTTTCTGAAAATCCTTCCAAAACTAAAATAACAGAATAATCTAATTGTCAATGAAAAAGGTAATTTATGTTTTATTTCACGTTCGTGTTCTCACTTGCATTCACTGAATAGTAAATTACCCTTACTCAATTCTCCACTGTCGCCCCCCTCTGTGTATGAGAAACACCTCCCCCTGTAGTCCCGCTGCCAGGCCGGACACCATCCCGATTTTGGACAACACCTCCTTGGAAGGCCAGCTTGGATCTTCTATCGGCCCCTGTAAAGATTGACCAATTTATATTAATAAATTAATCAGTTAATATTCATTATTATTATTATTATTATTATTATTATTATTATTATTATTATAAGGTTTGCACTTTATATGTCAGTCAAAAAAATAATTTAATTTGATATTGTTTTAATGTTTTACTCAACAATTGTAGAATGCAAAACACATATTTAAAACCTATCTTCCCCCTACTCCCCAAAAACGTTATTATTTTAGCAAAGGGCTACATTGTTTCCCAAACTTAATATAATAAATTAATTATTTATAAAAAAATAAATAAACAATAAAATAAATAGTCACCTATATATACTGCACATCCTCTTTTCTCCGTATACATGCCTTCATCTTTGTATTAAATATATCTATGTTAATATAAGTGCATTTTGCTTTGATCGTATCTGCAAGTACTTGAATTATTCTTATTCTTAGGGTGAGTGAATGTCTCACAAACTAGAAAATGAGTGTTGCTTTCGTAACATTAATGTTTTTCGCATTAATATGTTATTAGGCTACACATTAAGAGTTGACATGTACAGCAGGTAATCTATATAATAAAATGCATACCTTATTACATTTTGACTTCATTTCAAGCACAACTAAACGAGATGATTTTAATATGTGCACAACAACAAAAACGTATTGAATATTTTTCAAGAAAAATTTAAAGAAACGTCAGTTAATTTATTTTGATAGATCAACGTGCCACGTGTGACGTACGTTTTATATATACATAAATTAATAATGTGTTCGTTATTTTTGTTCTTTTATTCTTATTATTTTTAGTGATTAAGGGGGAGGGGTGATTTTAAAACAGTTTTCTTCCCTGAACCCAAGGGAACCTCACAAGGCCAACTCTATAGTACATAAACATTACGTTGGTATAACAGTGGAGATAAAATCAATGTTTTACTCTGTACTGTGAGAGATACTCGTAATACTACACCATGGCAAAGTGATTATTTATCTCGGGGTATGTATTTCTGTGAAACGTCACTACAATATATCGCATATACACATATGCATATTGCTCATTACATAAGTCATCGTCAGATCCAACATTAGATACATTTATGAATAGATGGCATTTAAGTAGTTAGGACAAATATACACACACACACGCATGCATGCATGCACGCAAGCACGCACACAGACACGCACTTTCCATTCCAACCAGTGATCCACAACTGGTCCAACAAAGGCTGTGATATGTACAGTCCTGTACATATAAAAGGCTCCTTGCTGCTTATCGGAAGCTAGTTTCCTCTAAAATAGAATGACCGTATGATTGATGTCCAGTAGTCGATAATAAGATAAAACTCAATGTGCTCTACAGGCGTCGTTAAATAAAATAAACCTAATTTTACTCATGCACACACACACACATACATACACACACACACTCATACACACACACACTCATACACACAGACACACACACACACACACACACATACACACACACACTCATATACACACACATACATATATATACACACACACATACTCACACACAGACACACACACAGATACACACTCACACACACTCACACACAGACACACACATACACTCACACACACACGCACACACACTACATTGCGAATACATATGAAAAATGCCCATGTATTTTATTTATTGTTGGTCTACTTTTTACACAATTTATAATATAAACATTTTAAATTTGTTTTGACAATCTCGTGATTCATTTTAGATTCCAATATGCAGAAAGATATCATTTGAAGATAAACAGCGGCTGTTTTAATACATACAACATACAATGGATAAACCAATGTTTTGTTTCATCATTTTACGCTCTTTCTTAAATATATAAGGTCATAGCAAGCAGCCATTTTGAATTGATTTTACAGTTTCATTTCGGATCCTCTTCCTCATGTATATACTCAGAATGCTATCCAACAAATGGATACTGACAAATCAAATGTTAATAGTCCTCTAGCCGGTATATCATATACACATTAACTGTAAAACTGATTAATAACCATATACATTCTTCAGTAAAATGGTAAGTTAAAAAGGTAAACACTGAGATGGCAAAACCATTCATTCATCATGAAAAATACTCTATTATAATAACGTCAATATTGTATTATACATAGACCAGTGGCGAATTCACAAATACACTTGGGATGGGGGGGGGGGGTCTTAAAGAATCTTCGGATTATTTAAGTTTAAAACTAATAATAATAATTTATATTGTTTAAAATTAGATATTTTTTTTAAATCGCTAAATTTAGGGGGATCAGGGCATATGGCGCTCATTAGATCCGCCACTGTAGACCTACATAATTTGCATACTCAGTAGTTTTGGGCTAACAAAAACCTTAATACTGATATTAACAATAATATTTAAGCTAATTTTAGAACTTTCTAGTATGTTCAATCAATGGTGCCACATCACTGTTTACCAACAGCCTATACAACCCTTCCATTCATGATTATTACTGAACATCCTGCCACTGAATAAAATAAACATTTCATACATATTAACCCTACCTCTGGAGTGTTTCCATTCCGGATATATTCCTCAAACAGATTTTGCAGGAGCTGGTCATCTCTGGGAAACGCCGTACAAGTGGTCAATGCCACCACAAGAAGCACTGCAACTGACCACGCCATCATGTCACAACACCAAGCAGGTTTTCTCAGTTCTATAACAACAGCAGTGACACTAGTCTTGATGTCAGCAGATCACCTGACAGTTAGACTAAGAGTTCTGTTGTCAGTGTATGTCAACCAGAAGTCACCAGCTGTTTTCCTTGTGTCACTGCGACTCGAGAGGCTCTGTTCCAATATGGACGTCTTTGACAGTTAGCATAATTAATGCCATGACGCAGCGTGGGAGGAAATCGATTGACGTTGCTAAGCGACAGCTATATCGATTAGTAGAGTCGCAACTCAAAGAATCAAGCGAAAATTAACCGTTGTTGATTTCGCGTTGTGAACTAATGTATAGGAAACCGGATATAATAATAACATGTAACATTGTGTTAAAGGCACATAATCATATTTTTTTGCTATAAATGTAAAAATGTTTTGGATGCAACAGTCATTTATTGTTGTATTAATGTGGTGTTTAACCAGCTGATCAACAAACTTTCAGCTAAATAGTACGAATAGCTAATCGTGTTATTGGGTATAATCTATACTTTGCAAAGGTAAATAAAATGTTAGTTACGTCCTTTTAAGACGTAAATATTAATGGAATCGGTTTTTTAATGAAAAAGGACAAAGTGCCTTTAGTGGGATTCGACCCATTTGCACCGATTGGCAGATCAAATTAATCATTATGTTCATTATTATATTAAATGTTCAACCATGCTCAACAAGAAAAGCAACTCGACTGTCATGACATATACTCTAGTAATGGAAGTTGAAGTTCAGGAAGTGAATAGATCATTATTTCCTACCCGATGGTTTATTTTGAATATTTGTTTCAGTTAATGTTAATGTTAAAATTAATTATATGGATGTTGCATACACGTCAGAAAGGAAATATTGTGTGTTTAACGATACCACGGGACATCGGATAATGGGATTAGGTGTCAAACGTACAGTATTAATGAAACTCGCTACCGCAGCAAAGGCTACTTTTTGTTTAATTAGCTGCATGAAATCTTTTAGTGTAGTGATTCATTGGAATAGGTTATATGGACCAACATTTAACTAATGAACACAGTATCGTGCATTATCATCGCTGATGTCGTCTATTTGTTATTTAACAATTGTAGATCGATTCATCACTGATACAAAGATTAACATCTTTCCTGTGCTGATACTCCAGACAGCTTTATTTGATGTGCAGGACATCATACTTGAACAGTAGCATACAAACACAACATAGACAACATTATTTGTGGTAGATACTAGTAACTATTTACTGTTCCAGTCAGGGTGCAAGCCTAGTTTAACAAAGACCGTGGTATGTGCTGTCCTGGCTGAGGGAAAGCGTCTATAAAGCACTCCTTACTGATATTTTGAAAGAGCAGCCGATGTGGTGGTAGCATGTTTCGTATGTAGACCATATCTAACATACATAGTATTGTGTGTTTAAAAATAGCCACTGATTAAACAATATGTGTTCTGGGGTGTCTTGAAAGCCAAGATTCCTATCACGTGATAGATAAATAAGTGAGCCTTATCAGACTCTCAAGCTAAACACAGTTGCAGATTGGTTCACACTTGTCAAAACGACCAAACCTTTGACATGCAATAGCTCATGATTTATAAATCAGTGTGCTCTGGTGGAGTCGTAATTGGAGTTTTTGAAATGTGTACAGCAGACCCCAAAGATGAAACTAAATTGCAGTAATATGATTTTGTTCCATATTGAAATAATATTGCTCAACCCCCACCCCACTCCTTCACCTACTTCCCAACACAGATGTTAGCCCATTCCTACTGAGCATACAGAAACAACAGAAACGAAATCAATTTAAAATACACATGCGTCTTTGTGTACTTTTTTTACTGACAAAAAGTAAGTGATAAATAAAAGTTCACATATTTTTCAGGTATCGAAACACAGTATAATATGTTAAAATACTGGATGTCTGGGACCTTCGCCATATTAACCGATCTGGCTATCTGGTTACCAGGTCCTTCACCAAATTGCTAGCTCTCTGATGTGTCAGTTTCGAACATTACAAAATGACTTGCAATTATTGATTTTCAGTTGTTCATGGTTTACACACTAGAGATGAAAAAGAAAGTGTTAATACAACATTTCTTTGAAAATATATAACCTAATTACGTATTGAGTAATGAGGCCATCAGCCATGTATACCCACACAACCAGATGCAGGACCATGGTAGTGTAGGATTATTTTGTTCCGCATAATCGGCAATCTATTGTTCTGTAATTACCAGTTAAATCCTAGATAGCCAAGACACTCACACTTCGCTTGGCTGACAATTATTTCTTCTATAAATTATTACGGGTATAGTACTTGAGTTCACGAACTGCAATATCTATTACTTTTTGTCGTGGGACAAATAATTACTTCGAGAGATCGACGGTTTCGAAAGATCGAAGTTTGAGTTATCGAAGATCGACTGTGTGTCTCTGTGTGTGTGGGCGTGTGTGTGTGTCTGTCTGTCTCTGTTTGTTTGTGTATGTGTGTGTGTGGTGTGTGTGCGTGCGTGATGTATGTGTGTGTGTGTGGTGTTTGTATGTGTGCTGTGTGTGTGATGTGGTGTGTGTGTGTCTAGTGTGTGTATGTGGTGTGTGTGTGGTGTATGTGTAGTGTTGTGTGTGCGTGGGGTGTATGTGTGGGGTGTATGTTTGGGGTGTGTTTGTGGTGTGTGTGTGGGGTATGTTTGGTGTATGTGTGTGGTGTGTGTGGTATGTATGTGGCGTGTGTGTGGTGTGTGTGTGGTGTATGTGTGCTGTTTGTATGAGCGGTGTGTGTGTGGTGTGTGTGTGCAGTGTGTGTACGGTGTATGGTGTGTGTGTGGTGTATGTGTGTGTGGTATGTTTGTGTATGGTGTGTGTGGTGTGTGGAGTGTGTGGTTTGTGTGTGTGTGGTGTGTGTGGAGTGTGTGTTGTTTGTGTGTGGTGTGGAGTGTGTGTGGTGTGTGTGTGGAGTGTGTTGTTTGTGTGTTGTGTGTGTGTGTGTGTGTGTTTGTGCTTGTATGTGTAAGAGAGAGTGCGCGTGCGAGCGTGGGTTCGTGTGTGTGTTTTATTTATTTATATTTGAGATACATATTGTAATAAACTCTCAGGCATTTCCATGACGTTAAAATGACACCAAGGACAATATTTATGAAATTTACGTTTATCCGTTGTAAATGTATGCAGTTATACAAATGTAAGAGAAACAAAAACATATTTCATAGATCTGACCTATTTTGTATAAGTACAAGACCTGGTTTCTTATCAAGACATACCAACAAATATCCTGAGGTATTACAAAATTAATCTACTGACTTGATGGTTGCGTTAACCAATATTCCACTTCCAATAACATATTCCAGCGCGTCACTGTCCGAAACCAATCTCCCTTATACATCTTGACGTTTGCTCTTACTTCGCTATACTTCCATTACTTTTATCTTTTTGATTTCCTTCTGGTAATTATAAAACCGCCTCTATCTCGCCCGCTATGTAAGTCTTAAAAAAGGGAGCAACTCTTGTCAAAATCGAGAACAAGGACTGCATTTTATTATTAAAATACTTAAATAGATTTCTTAGACTAACACATAACGTAGTTGTACTAGTTTTACTTATCATGGTCTTGCAATATCTCATGACTCTGCGTTGATATCGTGCCGGACCCGGAAGTGTTGTGGTCGCCCTCTCGGTCACGACAGGCAGATGCCGAGGTAAAATCTCAGTCGAGACATGGAAGTTTTAATCTAGATCCCGGCCCCAACCCAGCCAGCCAGTCATCCATCCTTCCAGCAAGACACCCAGCCATCCACTACCCAGGCAGCCATCTTGCCAGCGGGCCACCCGCCCCCTCCCCAACCATCCTTCCAGCCACCCAGCCAGCCATCCATTCTTCAATCCAATCAACAAGCCAATCATATCAGCCAGTCATACTAGTCATCCTTCCATCCTTCCAACCACTCACCAACAGCCAGCCAACCGACCAAATAACCAACCTTTATTCCATTACTGATCATATATCTTTATTATGTGAGACTAAAATAAAAAGTATTATATCTATCTGGGATATTGTTTATTTTCCGGTGAACATGGCTACAGTTTATGATCAAACTTAGTATAAAGCCAAATATCAAATCTACAAGCTGTAGTGTTGTAGACAATCCTTAGTTGAGGCTATTGTCCGTTCCAACCAGTGGTTTATCAAAGGCAGTGGTATGTGCTGTCCTGTCTATGGGAAAGTGCATATAAAATACCCTTTGTTGCTTACCGAAAGAGTAGTCTATGTGGCGGTACTGTTTTCCTCTGAAGAAATATGTCAGATTTATCATATAATTGACGTCCAATAGCCGATGATAATATAAAAATCAATGTGCTCTAGAGGCGTCATTAAATAAAACAACCTTTACTTTTTGGACTGCGCCGTAACACTTGCTACTGTCAACTACAGGTTGTTATAGTAGAATATTACAAAACATTTAGACTCAAATCGTTTTTATTATTATTCAAATCTCAGCAGCGATGAAGATGCTTATGGTAAACGGACTGCGAAAACGGACAGTTGTTCCGTATTTCATATTTTTGTTATTGATTGCCAATAAAAGGATACAAACACTAAAATACAGATTCAATAAAACGTTTTAACAATAACGCCCGACACGTTTGTATTATTAGCAGCGATGTCTATTTAGCGTAAAGGAACTGCGAAAACGGACAGTTGTTCCGTATTTCATTTCTTTCTTCTTCTTCTTTTTCCTATGTAATTGAGAGGATTCTACTGTATTAATTTGTATGGTCAACCATCTTGTCATGTGTATATTTCAATTTGTTTTTGTATATATTCCTCCTACGCCGTTGAGCAACGGCCGGAGTGTAAATAAATTCTTGTCTTGTCATAAAGCCCGTATTAATTTCGAACTGATACAACACACGTACTTAACTCGACATTCCACTTAACTTCTTGACACTAGAAAAACTATTCCTATTTGAAAGACTATTAAACGAATTCCCGTAGGATATTGTTTATAATATGAGAGCCTTTTACATCACGAAAGTGAACTTTTTCAAAGATTTACTTTTTGTGGGCAAGTTCTGCATTATGCTAACGCTTACGCTTAAGAAAGAAAACAAATTGAAGAGGGATGTAATTGGTCTACAGTGGCGGATCTAGGGAGGCACCGGGGCCAACCCCCCCCCTAAGTTTTGCGGTTTAAATAACCTTTTTTTTTTTTAAATTATTATCATTATTATTACTACTTTTATTTTCATTTAACGTTAAAGAATCTGAGGAATGAACACCATAATATTTTTATTGAGCCCCAAAAATGAATTTGTTTTAGATCCGCCACTGACAGTGGCTGATCTAGGTGGGGCTCCAGGGGCCTGAGACCCCCCCCCCTCCCCATAACATTGCGATTTAAATAACTTTGTTTTCTTTTTGTTTCCATTATAGGACGTTGATGGCCTTCAGTATGAAATTATTACCCCACCCACCCCCACCCTACCACACCCGGATTTTCTGGATCCCCCACTAAGATTAATTTTCAAACATTTTAAAACCACGATCGATAGAATCCTAAACGAATGTATCAATAGCAGTACTCTATTAAAATTAATTACCCAAATATATTAACTGCGAGTGGATTAATCCATGTTATTGTCCATTCTTACAAGCCAAGCAGTAATTAGATGTTAAATTGGCGGTGTATAAAACTCGGACCTGTTCTTTTAAAAATCATAAAGTTGCCCGATTGATGTAAGTAACAAGTATTAATCACGTGGCGCGTCTTCCTCTCCATGTTCGTCCTGTCTTGTATGGAATCCCGCGAACAAATCATCGTAAGCAACATCATCAATTAATTTATTACCCATCATAAAGTCATGTTTAATGGTAGTCAGACTTCCCGTGATTAATCTGGGGTGAGGTTTTATCACAGGATCTCCGTACTCCAGTGTCGCAGACTGTATATCAGTCTCTATCGCATTGTCCTTCTCCAGGATTGTCAATATTTACCAAAGCGGGATCAAAAGATCGGATTAATCAGGAGTTTACTGGGGAAAATCAAACGAGGGATGTTAGTAACTGGGCTGTATTTTACGACTACTAGTGCGCTAAAGATCTTAACGCGCTAAACATGACGAATGAAAGTAAACAAGACGTGTTTTACAAGTGCTGAGTAAAAGTTGTGAGGCGCTAAAATGACAAATGAAAGTAAACAAGACGTGTTTTACAAGTGCTGAGTAAAAGTTGTGAGGCGCTAAAATGACAAATGATATTATATGATTTATTATATTTCAAACACTCTCTGGAAATAGCGAAATATCGGAAATGAATCTAAGAATCCATGATGAGGTAGAATGTCGTTGACATGAACGCTGCCGCCTCGCTATATACTTAGATAAACACTGGTAGATGAATGTGTTATCAAAAGATATGTCGATAACTTTATGTTACTCTTTCCGACAAGCAGCAAGGAGTATTTCATGTGCACATTCCCACAGACAGGCCAGTTGTGGACCATTGGTTAGAAAGGAAAATAGCCCTAACTGCAAATGGGTCCACTGTGAAGGATCGATCTGACGACCGACAGCTTCTCAGGCGGACACTCCACCGTTTGAACTGCATCCCGCTCCCAAACTGTGGTCGAAAGGTTGGTTAGTTGGTTGGTGGTTGGTGGTTGGTTGGTGGTTGGTGGTTGGTTGGTTGGTTGGTGGTATTTTCTTGCTTATATATAGTTAAGGTTGAAACGCGCTGTCCTTTGCACAAAACTCAGCTTCTGTGTCCTCTGTGCAGGACAGGTTAGTGTTAGTAGAATAGACAAAGCTACCCGTAGCAATAAGCAGCAAGGGATCTTTTTATATGCTCTGTCACATACAACATAGAATAAACGAAGACCTGCGTCGGGCCATTTTGAGAAAATAAGGATTTTATGATGGGTTACCGGTGTAGCAGGAAGTCACACACCCTGTAAATCACTAACCCCACTTGTGATTTCCTAGGAAATCGCCCCCCCCCCCTCCCATGCCCATATATGGGTGTGGGTTAGGGTTAGCGAGGTTGCGATTTCCAGGGTGAGTGATTTCCTAAGAAATTACGTGTGGGGGTTTGTGATTCTCATTTTTTTTTTTTATTATTAACTACTTCACCGGGTTATGACAAACATTGAAAATGTAACCATATAATTTCATAACAATTAACTTGTCGGGTTCTTTCTCTTAACCATTCTGACATTATCGAACAATTATTGTTTGCCCTTTTGTATTGCTTTTATGAAGGTAGTGTTTGCTTTAATAAATCTAGTGTCGATTACCGGGTATAACGGTACCAAAAAAGTCAAAATATTAAAAATGTGGGTTACCGGTGTAGCAGTTAATTACAAACCCTCACTTGTAATTTCCTAGGAAATCACAAACACACCTGGAAATCGCACCCGCTAGTCCTAACATTAACTCTAACACTAACCCATATATGGGTATGGGGGGGTTGCAATTTCCTGGGAAATCACAAGTGCGGTATTGTGATTTACAGGGTGTGTGATTTCTTGCTACACCGGGTTTTTGCAAGCAGATCTTCAAAGCATGCCCTTTGCTAACCCTGATGTGGACGACTTGTCTGTGTATGCGATCTACATATAAGAACCCTTACTACTTATCGGTAAGACTAGCCACATTAGTATGGCCACAGTTAGTTTCGTCTTTCTTACTTACAGTAACCGTTGCCGTGGATACAGCACAGGAAGCTGAATTTTGTACCCAGGACAGCGTACTTGAATCGTAGCTGGATATAAGCACGAACATGAGTACGACCAAGCAACAGTATTCACCATGTTTTGAGACTTCCGTTGATATGAAAGCTTGTGTCGGCTTTGAGACTTATTGTAGTTTAATTACAACACTGTATGGGTGGCACTTCATTAGCTGTGTTCAGTCCATATTAGATTCTTACTTCGTCTATATATTACACGCAGTACCTCACAAGGGCAGCCCTTAGCCTGGGGTCACCCACTGACTGTAACATATCAACAGGGTCTCCACATAATCCCATCTATCACTGGAAGATCAAACAGGTTGATTGAGTGTCAACAATATGCTGTGACAGTTTGGTAAACTTAATCATAAAGCCGAGGCAATTGGGTTTATGAAACTCGGTTTGTGCAAGACATTGATCGATGAGAGGGTTTTTTTTTTTTTTTTTTCATAATTTAATCTCTTTTTTTTACTTCTTTCTTTCCTTTTTTCTTTATTATTTTTTAAATATTATTATTATTATTAATTTATATTTTTTAGTTTTATTATTATTTATATATTTATTTTATATTTGATGATGATGACGATGATGTAGTATCTCCGATGTCCAGGAAATTGCAACTAAGGGAGCCGGGAATACAACATATTCATACATGGGCGTAAATCATTGGGGACGGGTGAACACATCCCCTGACGTTTTGGATTGGGGGGTAGGGGGTGGGATACATATATAATAATCCTCCCGCCACTTACTGATTTCAAAAATCAAAAAAAATAATAATAATCGTTTCCAGTATTTTTTTTATTGTATCAATGTAACACTATGCCATGTGGTATTTGCGCAAATATACCGCAGTACACAGTATTTCTCTTTACTGTATCAATGTAACACTATGCCATGTGGTCTTTGCGCAAATATACCGAAGTACACAGTGTTTCTCTTTACTGTATCAATGTAACACTATGCCATGTGGTATTTGCCCAAATATACCGAAGTACACAGGGGATCTATTATAGTTTGGTTTTAGTCGGAAAAGGCATTTCAAAAACCTTGGATTTTATCCACACAAAAATTAGGATACCATGCCTTGTTGCAACCCCTATAGCAATTTTAACCCCTATTGTAATCGGCTAGTGCAGATTAAATAAGCTTTGCACCCGCAGTGCAATCACAACCCCTATAAATAATGCATCCGTCCCCCGTTTCCTTTAAGCGATTGTCCCCTATTTATCCATAGTTTAGACACTGCTGTGCTTTTAAAAGGTTATTATTGCATGTTTCCTTATTTTATTTTATTTATTTAATTAATTAATTAATTTATTTATTTGTTTGTTTATTGTTAATAGCAAATGTGCAAACAATATAACTCAGATATTTAGGACTCCGAAAGGAAAGGATTTTTGTTTTTTGTTTAACGACACCTCAGCACCTCGTTTATTCGGCAGCTATTAAGAGTTAAACAAATGGTGTTTTGCGACTCGTGGTCTTGGAGGAAACCCGTTCATGCCACAAAGGCTACTAATTTCAATTAGCAGCAAGGGATCTTTATCATAAACAGTACAACATTCTCTCTGGGTTGGAGCCGGTATCGAGATTAATCCAATGCCTCGACTGAGTTTTGATCCCAGTACCTAAGAGCTGTATGTCCAACAACTTAACCACTGCGCCATACAGGACTCTCAGATGGTCACAGAATGTTCACTCTTCAAGAGAGCACAGTTTATTTCATTTCATTTATTAATAATATTATTGTTTTATTAACTTATTTTTAAATTAATATTATCATTATTATGATTATCATCATCATCATTATCATCATTATCATTATCATCATCATCATTATCATTATTATCATTATTATTATTATCATTATTATTATTATTATTATCATCATTATTATTATTATTATTATTATTACTGATTTTGCTTCACCTACTCCCTGCCCTTTTCTTTAGATAACGTACATCCTAAATATTTCTGTTATTTCAGAGGAAATGTATAATTATAATTACTGATTTTGCTTCACCTTCTCCCTGCCCTTTTCTTTAGATAACGTATATCCTAAATATTTGTATAACGACATTTTTGTGCTGGGTTTTCGATAAACATGTGCGCCATTTCTGGGCCGCCGGAAAGATTATGATATCGGGGCGGCGGACTGGCAATGTTGAGATTCACGAATTTGCTAGGAAAGTCCGGGAGCATGCTCCCGCATGGATATTTTGAAATTTAGATACCGGAAAAACTATTTTAATGGTTTCTGGATAGATATTGGGGGGCGAACGCCGCCCATGCCGCCCTAATTCCGGCGGCCATGAATTTATTTGGATTTAAAAGATATAAAAATTACCGGTTACTACAAACAAATGAGACGGCATTATATATTATATTATATTATATTATATTATCAAATGACTGAATGAATTTTTAGTAACACTAAACAAAGAGAGATAAATCTGTAAAACACCCCCTAAATATGTCGAGGTCCGTAAATGCAAATTTGAATTGACTCTAATTTACTAGAATAACGTTAAAAATCATTCGGGCCTTCACAAACGCACCCCCCTAAAGAAAATCCTGCGTACGGGCCTGGAAACGGTAGCGTGTCCGCCTGTGAACCCGTCGGTCGTCGGATCGATCCCTCTCAGTGAACCCATTTGGAGTTTGGGCTATGGTTCATCAAAGTTCGTGGTATGTGATGTCCTGTCTGTAGATCGGTCCATATAAAAAAAACCACCTTGCTGCCTATCGAAGAGAGTAGCCTATGTGACGGCAGCGGGTTTCCTCTAAAAGTATGTCACAATTACCATAAGATTGACGTCCAATAGCCGATAATAAGTTAAAATCAATGTTCTCTTGAGGCGTCATTAAATAAAACAAACTTTACTTTTAACAATTTTATGAATCTGATCAATCATAAATGCGCAATTCTCAGAATAGGGTCATAATAGTGTCCGAAGTATTTGAGTATGTAACAAAAATACAGTTGGGGTCTAATTCTATAAAATTGGATGTTTATGTGTCTTTTTCTTTCCAGCCAATAAGGTAAGGCCACATCCGTTTGTCCAGAACCACAGTGACAGGGACATTTTTATTATCCAGTGTTTGTGAGGTGCAAACAAAAACCTGTCCTAAATATGGTTATTCTGTAAAAATATAGTTTAGTTTTGCACTTGTAAGGCCTCACTGGCCATTATTTGGGGTTTGAGGCAAGCAGCTATATCTAGTCTTTATCCCACATAAGTGTTATGCCTCTGCATAAAGTACTTTTCGTTCAAGGCACTGAGAAAGGCATGTCCTAAATTTTGACCAACTCCGTTACAACTGCTCACAGCTGCCATCTACACGCAGCCAGTGAAAGTCAATCACAGCATTTGTTACACTGAGGGAAATTCAAAATGAAAGCCCGAGATTGAAAGCTGATTTCTGAAGAGAAAGGTTTGAAAAACACGTTAGTAGAAAATTCGTAGCTTTATTCATCCATCACCTCATTTACGCCATTTGTGAAATAAGTAACCAAAGAAACCATAGAACGCCTATGCTAGAAGATAGGCACCATAAATCTATTATAATGATGTATTTGTTTCAAGCTTGTCATGTACCGTGCAGTCACCAGATGGGCAAATATTAAAAAATAATCAACTCGATTTGGCCGTAACGAAGTTGATGACTGTTCCAAAAATGCCTTTCTATGGTAATTTCGACCAGGAACATATGTGTTTCTAAGAAGAATGAAGTAATAATTTTATTGTACTTTTTCAACTTGAATTTTGATGTTTTATGAAAAAAAACTATTATTGTAACGGAGTTGACAGGCATTCGCTAAGCTGTGTTATTCCAATGGCAACGTGAAAACAATGCCAATGCAATGGAAGGGGTAAAAGTTCACTGTTCATTGTGCTTTATATACTCCAACTTGATAAAAAAAAAAATAAGAACTGGGAACGAGGGAATTTGGAAATACTTTTTTTTTCAAGTTACTGAAAAGTCCAAATTGACCCCTATTCTGAGAATTGCATAAATAATGTTCATTGTTATTATTTTATTATATTTAACAGTTTTTTATGTTATCTTTTAATTTTTCTTATTTTTGTTTCGTTTACTTTTCTTGGTTTTCTTGTTCTTTTCTTTTTAAATTAACATGTTTATTTATGTCATATTGTTGTTCAAATCGAATGGGTTTGTTTATTTTCTGGACCTATTAATAGCTGCCGTGTTGCATACGAACTATTTTCGAGTGAGTTTGTTGTAAACGATATATACACAAAATCAATTGATACACATGTATCTTGAATGATTCAAAGGAAAATACTCAGTTCACAAGAGGAAAATGTTCTTGGCACCCGACTGACGTTAAGCAGTTAGCTTGTTGGTCAGTGGCGTCAAGAAAATCAATTTAAAGGGGGGGGGATTCTTTATCGTTAATACTACTAATAAGAATAATAATACATATAATTTATTTAAATCGCAAAATGTAAGGGGTCCGGGCACCTGGGGCCCAACCTAGATCCACCTCTGATTAATTATCACGTGAATGACACCTGACCGACATTATACTATCTGTTCTCTTAATAATTATTATCGATTGTTAATTCAGAGACCGTGCAGTGAATTTGAAAGTGTGAGGGGTGGGGCAAGGTGCCAGTAATCGCTAGCTAAACTAGTTTGTCCGTTTCATGTTAAAACCAATGAAAACCTTTGGTGGCAGAGAAATTGCTATGTAACCGTTAAAACCAATGAAAACCTTTGGTGGCAGAGAAATTGCTATGTAACCATCGGGTATTCTGGCCTGTCGGGGAGCGGGATATAGCTCAAACGGTAGCAAGTCCGCCTGTGAACCGGTCGTTCGTCGGATCGATCCTTCTCAGAGGCCCCTTTTGCAGTTTGCTCTATTTTTCATTCCAACCAGTGGTCCACAACTGGTTCATCAAATGCTGTGGTATGTGCTGTTCTGTCTGTGGGACGGTGCTGCTTATCGGAAAGAGTAGCTTATGTGGTGACAGCGGGTTTCCTCCAAATAAATATGTCAGAATGACCGTATGATTGACGTCCAATAGCCGATGATAAGATAAATATCAATGTGCTCTAGAAACGTCTTTAAATATAACAAACTTTACTTCTTGTCTGTCCTGGACTCAAGACAAACGTCACATGACGTTAGAAAATCCAACTATTCTAAAAGCATTGCATTGTTTATTTTTTTTCGTGACTTAATACCAATGCAATGGTGTATGTGTTAAAATAAACGTAAACTATAAAAGGTGCGAGGATAAAACATATTAAATATATTCGTGTTGTCAAGTAGAAGAAATCGATGATAATTTACACCTGGTAAATTCTAGACTTTTTCTTGATGTCAATGTAAGCTCTGACCACGACAATCATCAACATTTTGTAAAAAAACAGAAGTATTATTATTATTATTATTATTATTAATAGACCCATTGTACAAACTTTGATTACTTTTCAATTTTTTTTCATTACCATAAATCTATGATGATTATAATTCTTATACATTACAGACACAGTCAAATATTTTATTTTATTTTTACCTCGTTAAATAACTTCAATATGCACACAAAATCACAAACACACATATACACACAATAACACACACATGCTTACACACAACTAATAGTAATGATAAAACGGGTAATTAGTCACTCTTATACAGAGTTATTATGTCATGAAAAAAACACCCTAAATGAAAACCATTCGATCTTGTTTGAGAGCGAGATATACCTCAAGAGAAAGTCTGCCTTGATACATCCATAAAGGTAATATTAGATGAATAAACCATGTGTTAGGGTGTTGTTAAACAGTCAATATTTTCATTTAAAATACACCTATGACGTCACTCTATTGTTTCAGCGCTCCATTATTTTCCAGGAATAGAGTGATGATTCAATAACTCTCCATTACTAAGCCATACTCAAACAACGTTATAAAGTTAATTTTTGGAGGGGCCACGGTGTTTGAACCCGTTACCCTGGGATCTCACGAATACATTGTAAGAATGACCTGCGTCTTATCCGCTGTGACCACAGTTCTCTTTTACTACTTATAAATAAATAGACATGCTTTTCGTTTTTACAGAAATAACTGAAGATCGTCGATTATGAAATCTGAATGTTGCGAGTTCTAAGGAAATGAAATGAAATAGTCTTAATAACTTGTGTCTTGATATAAGTGGCCGAAAAAGCACTCTTTTGTTGGAATTTAACACGGAAGATTCAAAATGTTAGTTTATTGCCGATAAATGTGGATTACTAAAATTTCAACATTACCTTTTTATTTTATTTTTTTCACAATTAGGAAAAACTAACCCCGACTCTAACCCAAACTCTAACTTCATAGTTTATGCCAAAAATATACTTTAAAAAATAGTTGGGAAACGGGGGAACGGGTCGAACTGTTGCCATTCTGGGTTAAAATTGACATATCGTCTTCAAAACCTGTCTCGTTGACAGCCATACTCAAACTAAGGTCCCACCAAAATTATGTGCTTATTCTATGTGGCTAAAATAATGGAGACTTGAACGCACGTGCGAGACATACTGCACACGCACAGCCCGTGCACTAGTCAGGTTGAAAAATGAGGCTCTCAATGGGGTAGCATTATATAACAAATTGTTATTTTCCGTTAAATTAGTAGTTTGACTAAGAGACGTAACAAAAACTCATTACTTTATTACCCCCAGAATCACTAACGTTACATATTTGATTAATAATATTTTATAATGGTGTATTTTAAGTAGGGCAATGATCCTCGTAACTCTCCAATCCCGAACAATAATGAGATTCGGCCCTAACGCGCCTCGTCTCCATTATTTGTCAGGAATGGAGAGTTACTCGGACATTCCAGTTAACAAACCAGTAAATACGTTAAATAAAAAATAGCAAACGTTTAATTCATTTATTACTAACAATATGAAATGAGACGAACATTCAAACGTTATTGGAAGAAGGTATCAGTAGCCGACACACATTTTAAAAATATATAAATGGGGTGGGGTGTGGGGAGGATAGCTAATTTCTATATAATATTTTTTTACCTGGCTGGTATGGTCCTGTGTTTTTCTTTAATTTAAATACCTTAAACCTGGCTTCTGAATTGGATTTTGAAAGAAATAATGGAAATTTTGTTTATAAAGTAATTGTGGGATTAATAACAACAGACTGAGAGTAGTTTACCCGTCAGTCTACATACAAGACATAACTCTGCAACAGGTAAGGGCGGAAATCGATTTCTGAAGCATCACCCTGTCCGAAAAGATGGGGATGTGTCCTCACCATCCCCCAGGATTGACGCCATTATAGATCCATTGTGTCAGGCGCGGTGCAGGATTTCTGAAAGGGGGGTCCAAATGTGATGGGTGAATAGGACTGGGGCTGAAATGGTTAATTTTCTCGCCTTTCCACTCGGGAAAAAAAAAAATATATATATATATAACAAAACAATTCTAGTAAAGGGGTGGGGGTAACTATATACTCATCCCCCTGTCCAAAAAGATACTTGTCCACAAATGGAGTGAGGTGGGAGGAAGGCTGGCCACTCAATTCATCTCTGAATCTAAATAATTTAGGTGAATGACTGATACACCGCAAAAATAGCCACATATGTTTAACGTACGTTCATGAACGTAATTTGTTCATGTGAATAGGTGGATGTATGTTTAACGTACGTTTAAAAAAAAACGTACGTTTAACATAATATTATGATAAATGCCGAGGTATTTACCTTAAAATTATTGTATAGCATAGCATAACACTTGGTGTGGCATGGCGCTGAGTAGCTTACGAGTGCAATACAATGCAATTTAATAACCTTTGAAAACTCCTTCTGTCTTTAAATTTATTCAATTGCTGACGATACAAAATAATAAGCAAATGCGCAATTTAGGTACATTTTTATATCATGTTACACATTTGAGAAACAGCTGTATATAATTTTATTTTGAGTGCATTCTCCATAGTCACTGTAATATAATTATTGTTTTGTATGTTTATTACCACTGTTCACTTGTTCACTTGATTGTACAATATGTTTTACTGTACTGATGAGCTCTGTAGCTCAAAGTCAATAAAGAATTGTATTGATAATAAAACACACAAATTCAATAACACGATTGGAAAATAATATGCTTCTGCTTTTAAACGTGCTAAGTGTTTTCAAAACCATTTACATAATTATTATCACCTCCAGTCTTGAGAACCTTTAGCCGATGAACAAAAATGGATTATTTTGAAGGCATAGATGGTGATCGTGTCTATGATGGAGTGATTGTCTATGATATCGACACCGTCGATGTTTAGTTTGTACTCTGCGCTGGATCGCTTTCTTTTGATTGTAGAAAAAACGACGCCATATTTCACTTTTTGTTAAATGTGGCACAGGCTTTCTGCCTACGCGGTGTCTGCCATGTACGATATTTTTCGTTCCAGACAGTAACTGCTGATTTGTTAGGGATGGCAGTTTACTATCACCTTCAGTGTTGAGAACATCAACGTTTAACGTGTTGAAAGGGAGTTTTTCAGCAGAAATCGTCGTCAATGTTGGTAGTGCATTTCCTCCTTCGATACCCCTCGATATGTCATCTTCATTAACATCTATAATGAACAAAGAATTTCAAAATATTAACATATTATATAAACTGTAAAGGTTTTTACATTATTAGATTCTCATGAATTTGAATTTGTGTGTGTGAGTGTGTGTTTTTGTGTGTGTGTGTGTTCATAATTATAATTATGTTGGAGTGTGTTGGTGTGAGTGTGCGTGTGTGCAATTACTTAGAAGGTAACCCTGAGCACACCTGTGATACAAGCAATTTTGGGTCCGACAAAACACCGAGATGGACCGAAATGTACTGATGAAACACCGAAAAGGACCACAATTGTATCCAGTAAACAGTTTACAGAACATTTTCCAGGTCGTAAAATCCCCTTCTACAAGTTTTTTTAATAATATAATTTTGTCTTTAATAAAAAATATTACAAGACTCGAAGAAGGTGATAATACAACATCTGGAAAATGTGGAAATTGTTTACAGGATAAAACTGAAGTCATTTTCGGCGTTTCATTGGTCCATTATTAATATTATTATTATCACTGTCATTGTTATCGTTATCATCATCATTAGGCAAAAACTTCATGAAATTCTTTTTATTGTAATTTTATTTTAAAATATTATTATGGTATTATTATTATTATTATTATCATTGTAATCTTTATCATCACCATTAGTGTGTGGCTTTGAATTTGAATCATTAGTGTTATATTTTACAAAATCATTTTATCAAGCAGTTGAATTATACCCTTTGAATCAGTATAAGATACAATTATTATATAGTTTCTCCATGAAATGAAATTTAAAAAAGCAATGTATTAAGACGATAGAATATGTAGTGTATACTTTACAAGAAAAGAAAGACGAATATTTAATATTGTAAACATGTGAAGCTATTTTTATGGATTTTTTAAATAATGTTTTACATTCCTTGATTTTGACAGTTCTATTTTATAATGTCCATTTATTTATTTTGATTTATTTATTTTATTACTACTTAGTTTCTTTTATTCAAATATTTTATTGTTCTTTTTGTTTCTCACAGAAATTTTAACTGCATTAATCTATCGACTTTTTTTATTTTTTATTTGTTTGGTTCAGTTAAAAAAAAAAATATATATATATATTAATATTTTACATTAATAATAATATTTATTTTTTCATTATTAATCATATGAAACAACTTACCCGAGCAACAACGACATTTCACGTCTATAACTGAAGTACACAGGACCAAGACAAAAACAAGTGATGTACGGATCATACTGAACTGATAAAGTGAACGATAATACGCTTCAAGGATTATATATATACCTGAATAAGTTCACTTTGTGCTCAAAGAGCACTGCTGACGTCATTTCCTTGGAAACAGATTGTATGAATAACACATGTTCATTTTTACGGGTTATTCACCATGGATTGACTGATTAAAACAAATTAATTTTATAATAAATTAGTTTTTCTTTATCGACATACTCAATTTGTTGGGTTTTTTCCCCATGATGTTAGTTGTTAGTTTGATTTCAATACTGTATATACATTTTAATATGGTTGATTTGTTTTTGTATATATGTTATTGAGGCACTGTTACCAGATAGGGACCTGGGGTATCTCAAAGCCTAGGGGCTCGGCCTGGTGCTTATTGTCAGTCTAGACCAAATGTATATAAACTTAAAATTTTATTTGAAACTAAAATAAACTGGTGTCCTTAGAAAACTAGCTATTTTCTGTCACATAATTATGAATATTTTAAAGTCCCGTAGCTGAAATTCTGTTCCTATTTTACGATTTCTTAACTTTATTTATATAATTTATGTTAATTAATATCAACTTAATCATATTTTGTAAATTATTAGCAGTATATGTTTCCTACCATGTTGTCATTTTATCTATGTAGATAATATTTTATTGTAGCTCCTAAGCCGTTGAATTACGGCCAGAGTGAAAATAAAGTTCAGTTCAGTTCAGTTAATACGGTACTGAGGATCGTTAAACAAATAAATATATTCCCAACCCGTTGTTAAACATCCTGCTTTTCGTGTCCACTAGCAGCATCAAATGACTTAAGACAAGCATCACGTTATTATATAATCTGTACAATTTAATTACCGTTTGACGATTTGCTAACAAAATTAGCAAAATCAATATTTAAGTGTCCGACTCACCATTATGAATGACTCGTGATTTTACATCAGTCTCGGTGGTCTCGCGGTAGAACGTCGGACTCTCAAGCTGATAACTGTGGTTCAAAACCCGTTGGAGGCTGGTTCACGACCACGTGTCAAAATAACCAAATGCTTGACATCCAATAAATTAATAAATCAGTGAACTCTAGTGATGTTGTTAAACATTTTTTTTTTGAAGAAAAGACTCATTATCACTTCACACTGTTATTACTCGATATTTGTTAATATATGTTTAATCAAATAATTATCACCATGGAAACAGTGGAATTAGTAGTCTTGAACATAATACATATGTGACCGGCCCTTCATGGTCAGGTTCTTGTTGGTGTTGTTGACAATGAATAAGACGATGACACAAAAAGTAT